>JAPDES010000160.1:0-33783 GCA_027569235.1 Aspergillus sparsus
CCCCCCCTCCGCCTCCCCCCCCCCCCCTCCCCCTCCCCCCCCCCCCCCCCCCCCCCCCCCCCCTCCACCCCACCCACCCCCCCCCCCCCCCCCCCCCCCCCCCCCCCACCCCCCCCACCCCCCCCCCCCCCCCCCCCCCCCCCCCCCCCCCCCCCCCCCCCCCCCCCCCCCCCCCCCCCCATGTATATACCTAATCAACCTATCATAGAACCTCCAACATCTCCGTCACCCGACCAAATTTATCCCGTACCTTGCCCTTTTGTTGTCCCCGTTCACGCTCTGCACGGTCGATCCGCTCCCAGTCGGCCCACGTTGTTGCACGGAGCCCAAGTCTCTCAACCTCCGGGCGCACACCCTCCCAGCCAAGTCCAGTGCTGGAGTCGGGAGAGTTAAGCAGCGATCCCACCTCAGACTGCTGCGTCAAATCAGCAGCGACTGCATCAGCGGTGCTGAATGCATCGGTCATCGTTGTGGCAATAACACCTGTCGGCCCGCGTTTTACCCAGCCCGCGCAGTAAAGACCGGGCAGGTACGGATCGTTACTATTCGACCCTTCTGCTGACTTTGGCTTCATGACTCGGCCATATCCATCGTTTGGAATCACCCCGCGACGAGGATCGAATTGGATTCCCAACTCATCCAGGCCCGGGAGAGGCAAGGACTGGTAGCCAACACTGCGGAAGAAGGTGTTCGCGGGAATGTCAACTTGTGCGCGTTTGCCACTAGAAAGGTACTTTGGTGTAACCTTGGCACTTGGGACATACGGGTTTGAAGGATCTAGCTCGTTCCGGGAAAATTTGACGTGGGACAGGTGATACGGATGGACAGGGGACCAATTCAGACATTCTGGCGACAGAAGGAAATCTAGGGCCCAGGACCTGGTGGCTGTACTGGGGTCATTGGAGGATCCCTTGGCGAGTAGCTGAATGAGTCGTTTCTGCGCGCGGGGAAGGGCGGCAATGGTCTCCTCGGGAGGGAGCAAATCCCGTGGGATAGGGTCAAATGACACAGAAGGTAGCTGAAGTAACTCACGAACCTCCTTGATGGTAAATGAAGCCTAGAGTAAAGGGTTTGGTTAGCGTTACAGCAGCTAGAGCATTCATCATAACGTGGAACAGGAAAATATACCTGCAACGGTCCTCGACGGCCTACAACTCGAACCCGCTTAATCTTGCTCCGGGACAATTCCTCTAATGCATGATCTGCGATGTCTGTCTGACGCAGTCGATCTACATTCGAGAGCAAGATCCTTGCTACATCGAGAGCTACATTTCCCTGGCCGATGATAATAGCATTCTCCCCTGCCGTAAGATCCGGCGCCAGGTCCCGATGCTCCGGTAGCCCATTATACCATCCGACAAATTCTCGCGCAGAGTACACATTACGCAGGGCCTTTTCTCCAGGAATTCCAAGCTCCTTGTCCTTGGGCGCTCCGTACGCAAATAAAATGGCGTCATAATGCGGTTTGAGTATCCGGAGTGGAAGACTCTCTCCCAACTCGATGTTGCCGATAAAATTGAAACGTGGGGATGTCGCAACTTCGGTGAATTTTTCTTCGCAGTTCTATTATATGTCACCATGGGCGTGAGTTGTCATAATTTGTAGAGAGTTTCCGATCGTTGTGGGAGGAATATTAAGAAGAACGTACCTTGACCTCTGGATGGTCGGGAGCAACACCGTATCTTGCTAGACCAAATGGCACCGGCAGCTTTTCATACATGTCTACCACTGCATTGTCTACCTTGGCGAGCAGGCGATAAGCAGCATAGAACCCAGCTGGACCAGAGCCTACAATGGCCACGCGGAATGCGCGATTGCTCTGGACCGACTGGCTGCTATGGCGCCGTTGCCATGTGAGTTGCGAGAGCGCTTGGAGATGGGAGGAACGCAGGGATGGTCGGGATACACGAGCTGTGCATTGCGCACAAATATAGGGTGTGCGTTGGAGACTCATCTCGCGCTAGGTGAGATTACTGATTGGATCATGAGTATGGAGGGGGGGATGATTCAATAATTTGAGGTTAAAATCATTAATGTAGATTATTAATAATAGTGCAGCCGAGGCCATGGGAATAATATGTGGGGCGGGGGAAAGAAGGACCGAACCTTATCCTAGTCTAGTATATCAATGAGCCGCAGTCCCTCGACTCCCTCACATACAATAGACATTTAACTGGTAAGATTTACGAGACATAGATGAAGAAAAGTATAATAACTAAAAGACATTGGATTGTAGATTATCCCAAAACATGATAGTAAAGATCATAGTGCATGGTGAGACAATTGTAAGTAATTTTTGCGGGGGGGGAAATATCCGACGATTTGTTTCCACCGTGCGCCGCAGCTGAGCAAACCAAAGCTTCAACACGTGACCCTTATCGCAATGGTTGCCACGTCGACTATCGAATGTTGATCGTGTCTGTCAGGGACCTGTAAGAAGGATGTATTATGTATGGTACCTGATTATGGGTAACCAGACTAAACCATCACAAAAGACATGCACGAGGTCGGCGTCAAAAAGTTAGCACCATTTTCTCCCCTTCTCCCCTCATTCCATCCCCATCTCTCCCGATAGCTATCTTTTTCACGGTCGCTCCAGTCTATCATTTTTATCTCCCGCATTCATTCTTTCGACTCTTACAGGAATCTTCATCCACATTCCTCTCGTTCCCTCCCCCCACCTCTCGCGTGGGTGGATGCTTCTATACTTCCCTTGAAGCTTCATCCACTGCGACCATGGGGAACTCATCGCCTCCATTCCTTTACGGCAAGCCCACTTCCTATAGCTTTAGTGGCCCGACCGATCACCAATTCAATCCAAAAGCTGTGACACAGGCGAGCTGGACTCGACCAAAGCCCAAGACAAAGGTGAAGGGACCATTGATTAATTTTAATCGGCATCCTGACTCGGTATGTTTTTCTTCTCCCCATCTAATGCGCTACCAAAAAAAGAAGAATACTGCATAAGGTTGAATCGCATCCGCTAATCGTTCCTAATTGCAAAGTATTCCAACATCCCCAATGGAAGATCACTCTGGACACCGATGAGTCCCTGGACAAAGGCAAAGGTTGTTTACGGCCGGCGAGTCCAGCTTGGATTTCGTGTGTTGGCTCTTATAGGTGCTCTGGGATCCCTTTTTTGTGCTATCGTCATCAAGAATGTGGCGACAACGATCATATGGATTGTTCGAGCGGGGGTAGGTTGAACCACAGTCCGGGAGTCAGGATGTTGTTGTACATACCTTCTCACTAACCTTCACCTCAGCCCGGAGTCGCAATTTTGCACACCCTTTACGCGATATACCACCTAATCCGGTCACCAGTGACCAGACCACCCGCATCTCAGGCTAGTTACATGGTTTTTGCGGCCACTCTTGACCTAGGCCTCGTGCCGTTCTACGCCTTTGCAGCATTCCTAGGATACAAGGAGTGGACCTCTGATGCATATAGTTGGGGTACCCTGATAAACTCAAACGCTGACACCGTCACTATTATCGCGAAATCGACCTTCTTGGTCAGCGTGGTGAATGGAGGCCTCCATTTAGTTTCCCTTGGAATTTCTATATTCCTATTCTTCATTTTCCGCAAAATCTCTCAACTCCCTCCTGATTTAAATCCCCTGGAGGAAACTCTCACTACTCGGGCCCATAAGCGAAGTAAATCAGAAATTGCTGAGAAGCATGCTAGCAGCTCAACCATAGACTCGAGCGTACCCTCTATCGCAGAACCCTTAATTGGCACCCCGCGCACAGTGCCATTCATGCATACTCGGGCTCAGTCGTCTGATGATAGCACAATGCGTTTCTCTATTGACATTGCCAAAGAACCACGACCGTTACGAAGTTCAATTCCGCAAATGCCTTTCCACCTGCAGCCTGATCCAATTGAGGATGTAACGTACGAAATGCCTGAACACGATCCAGGTGTCATCACACGACCCACATCATCACTCCCCCGAACCCCCGTGCGAGAACCCTCTCCTGAAGTTCCGAATCGCTCTCAATGTGTGAGCCCTGCTTCAGAAAATTGGATTGCATATCCGTCACGCTCAACTACCCCAGCAGAGGACACTCAAAAGGAACCTGCCCCTGCTCGCGAAACATCCTCCAACTACAGCAGAACCGTCACCCCTGGCTCGAGTGTAATTGACTGGATGGGCATTGCCCAGAAATATGGATGGGATAAAGGCGAGACAATCTCGGAAGACGTTCGTGGGGAATATGAGTCACTTACATTGCATGAGACGTATGGAAACGATGTTGATGCTCACAATTTCCGCAAAAACGGACTGTATGATCACGACGAATTGGACATTGGAGACAATCAGATCGCAATTTATCAAGACCATAGCGACGCAGAAGACGACCCATCTTCCGAGTTCCTCCGGGTGAATCCATTAGGATTGAACCCTCCTACGCCACAGCCTGTCGTTAATGCTGTTGACACTCCTCGTCGCGCTTCTGGCCGCGTCGTTCTAACAGACATCCCAAATTTGTCTCCCACCCCCGCGGGCCGAGTTCCTCCCCTCGATAGCCCTTCCAAGAACGATCGTTTCTACGGTGAACTCGAGGGTATGCCCGGCCTGAGTATATCTCGGAACGTCAGCAATGTCTCCGAGGGGCAGCAACCCACGGTAAGCCGAAAGAAGAGTAAGCTTGTCAAACGCAAGAGCCATAAGCTTAGTACCTACGGTGCTTTGAAGCAGCACGATGACCACGATCTTGACAAGGAAATCGAAGACGATCAACTCGCCCCCACGAACCCTGAGGAAGCGGACCGAGATCGCAAGGGTCGTGTCGTGAGCAATTCTGGTGCCGACTTTGCTCCTGGTTCTTCATCACGGTCATATGGAAACTACATTGCCGGCTTAGGGGTTGGTAGACGCAGAGATGTCAGTGGAAAGGTAGCCGAGGAAGGCCGTGGTGGTCTCCCCAAGGCTGCTACTACTCCTACTCCTACAACTCCCAAGGACAGTCCCCGATCTATCCCTAGAGCTGCTGGCTGGGCACGCTTTGCTGGTCTTTGAAACACCACCCCACGACTAGCCAGAAAGATGTTGGATGATACTGAAGAGCCACGCAAGTAAAAAACGAAAAAAGACCATATTTGACCAAGAAGAGGAGAGAGTATGGAGGGAAAATATCTGATAAATTTCTCCCCATTTTCACTCGATCCATGAGGATTTAATGAGAAGTTTAGCTTAGTTTCTTTGACTATGAGAGGGATTTAACCAGGCTTTATGATGGATGTTTGATGGTACCCTTTTATTTCTTTTTTTTTTTTTTTTCCTATTTAACTTGACCCTGAGATACTCCCCTTGCTTACATTTTTGTATTTTCTTACAAGTAGATTAGGAAAGATAGTCTCGTAAATTGAATATGAACCAATGAACAAATTTGGCTCGGTGCATCATTTTTTAGTACTTGAGAACAGGTTAAAAACGAAGACTAATCCCTATATATAACATGCAGTCGGTAAGGTGTCCCTCGCCTCAGGAAGGAACTCCCTCGTACTCCCAACCCTGAATGACCCGCTTGTTCCTACGCGAATTGCGTCGATTTGCGTTACATTTAACAAAAAGGGTCAAGGCAGCAATGATACAAATCACAATACCGGCGATAGCGGCAATCAAGACAGTCTTTTTTTGAAGTTGCTGTTGATTACTGCCATACTCACAACTGGCTTCTGGACCACCAGCTACCCAGCAAGTAGCAATATCAATCGAATTGAAATCAATCCAGACCTCGCGTTTAAGGGGATCCTCAGACATGGGATCGATCAGATCCTCCGATAGATTCAGGAGATATCGATAGAGGTAGGTGTTTTCAAGGCCTGTACGGGGGACGGAGAGTGAGGTATCTGCCGGACAGCCATGGTAATACGCGTCTGAATATGTGTTGGCAGACGGGGAGAGCACCCATACAAACGGGTTGTTGTGAACACGGCATGCGCCGCGACGTACTTCGGTACAGTTCGTGGACCGCCAATGGCCCATATTGTAGATATCCATCACAGCGCAGCGAAAGGTAGAGGTGTCAGCCGGATCAATATCCGTCGCGACTTGTGGTTCATCAACTGCCCAGGCCCAACTAGAGGATAATGACAAGTCTCTGTATGGGTCAGGTTCATTATCAGCAGTGGCACCGAAGAGCGTAGTATTGAGAGTAGAAGTAATCCCACATGCAGTGAGATTTACCACCATTTCTGACATATACCGCAGTAACTCTTCGTTGTTTAGGTTGCTAGGGGTTGGGATGTGATTTGTCAATGCCCAGGATGCGTTGACACTGGATATCTGGGACTCTTCCGAGACATAGAGACACCCGCTATCCAACGCACCATCATTTGCAGTAGATACAGGAACAGAAGCTGTAAGATAATTGGGATCGAATATAACATCGTTATTTTCCGATATATTATAATTGCTGAGCTGCGAATCGATCGATCCATACTCAATGAGCAACCGCCGTCCAGCGAAAAATTGCAGATATTTCGAGTTAGGCCAGCCATCCGGGGTGCTTTGAGTCCCCGAGGAGTCGGTGTGAATGGTAAAATACTCAATGATGGGCCTATAAGCATCAGGAACCTCATACCAAGACTCATTCAGGTTAAGACGGTCGTTGAATAATTGAGACGGCGTGTATATGTATGAGCTTAAAGATTCCTGCACTATAGAACCGAGCAACTCTGATCCGGTTGGAAGTTGTGAGCCAGTCACCTGAGATGCGGGTTGCTTTGCCGAAGTAGCACTGGCCGCAGCATGGAGATTGAAGGATATGAGCCGAGAATATATATTGAATTCGGTATCTGTATTTTGAAAGTAGTCGCTAAAAACATCCACCACATCGGATGCATAAAGACCATCTGAGCACCGGTAAATGCCTAGCCTGTAAAGATGATATTCCGATGATGGGTCAACCTCAACGGTCGCAGTTCCCTGCGCGACTTCAGCCGTCGCAGTAGGAGTCCCACCAGCATCCGGAGGGACAGTCTCAACTTGAACATTGCGAGGAATCGTCACAGGGCAAAGAAGCCAATCACGGAGGTCTGATGACCAATAAACATCGATGATGAACCGACGATACCCAACCGCTAGCAAATTTGAGATACATTTTCCCGCAGCTGTTCTTTCGTATATATTGTTCCCGAAGCAGGCTTGGGTGACGGAGATAGCTGAAGTACTGATAAAATTGACCGGGACTTGACCAGCTACATCTCTTTCGCTCTAGTTACTAGAGAATTAGTTTAGATCAACCCATGCTCTCTGTATAGCAGAAGACCGACCAGGAGGACAGCGGCCCAAGACGCATTCAACAAGGAATCATCAGGGCTAAATTTCAGGGACATGAAGGAGCTACAACTGGATGAGAAATGGAGACTCCGAAGGGCGTTATTAAGTCTTATGCATGACAGGAGCAGCCAACACGATAGACCTAGAGACGATGTGGATAGAAATTGTCAAGGAGTGGGTTGATATGAGATTCGGATCACAAGCAAACGGCTCGGATGATGATGTCGTCAGGATTCTGCAAAGGCGGTCAGCGGGGAGGTGATCATCTTATCTGGCCACTTTCGACTTTCACCTTTTACTTTCATACTTAACCTTCTTTGTTGTTCCCCCATCTCCCCACCCATCCATTCATCCGTCCCCTCCCTTCCAATCGGAAACTTTTTGTTGGATAGCGGTTGTTTTAAGTTCTCGCTGCTTTCACCCCGAAGATGGCCACCCCCGGCCCACCTTCTCCTCAGCAGCTCGCTGCCATGCAGCAGAAGTTCGCAGCTGAGGCCGCCCGTCGAGGAATGTCCCCTGAGGATTTTGCTAAACAGCAACGCGAACAGTTGAACGCAGAAGCCGCTAAGCATGGCATGACTACTGAGCAATACGTTACGCAGCTCCGAATGCGCGCGCTCGCCGCACATCAGAAAAACATGCAGCAACAAGCGCAAACGCAGGCCCAGCCAGCCCAAGGAAGTCAGCCGCCCCAACCTGGACCACAGCCAGGACAAGTAGCACAACCTCCTCAGCCGCAGCCGCAGCAGCAAATGCAACAAGTTCCAGTGAACCCATCGAACCCGCCGAATCCTAAGGCAATTGCTGTTGCCAAGTTTCTGCGATCGCAGAACCTGAAGACCAGAACGTGTATTATGGATGGACAGAGAAAGGATATGTTCAAAGGTATGCATTCCAGTCGTCATATTTTGGAGAGATGCATGTATACGTATCTCTCAAAAAATGAAATGATCTGTATCTAAACTACTTGGATATTATTAGTGAAACGTGCGATCCGTGCACTTGAATCCGAGGCTTACACCAAAGCTGCAAAGAAGAACCCACTTCTCCCCCCTGTCACTGATCGTGCATCCGCCGAGAATGTGTTTAAGCTCCTCCCACTCTCTCTACTTGCTCTTCGAGTCTCGAAAGTCGACCCCCACGCCGGTCACAACCATGCTAAACCTGCGAAGCGAGTCAAAGGTCTCTGGACAGTTAAGATTGAGCAACACCAAGAGGCTAGTCCGATGATGCACTACGTCTGGCTCTACGAGGGTCCCCAATGGAAACAGAAAGCCATGGCTGTTGGTGTGGTAGCCGGAATCTTTGCCGTCGTCCTCTTTCCTTTGTGGCCAATGGTGATGAGACAAGGAGTGTGGTACCTTAGTGTCGGCCTGATGGGTCTGCTGGGTCTTTTCTTCGCCATGTCGATTTTCCGTCTTATCCTTTTCTGCATCACCGTCTTCGCAGTGCCTCCTGGTCTCTGGCTATTCCCAAATCTATTCGAGGATGTGGGTTTCTTTGATAGTTTCAAGCCTCTGTGGGGCTGGCAAGAGGTAAACATCTATCATTCCATGCATTATATTCTCCATCACTAATCAGGTTTTATTTACACAGGCAAAGAAGAAAAAGAAGAAGTCGAGCAAATCTGCTGTCGCGACATCTGTGGACTCGGCCCCTGCAGCAAATACAACTGCAACCGCGTCCGCAGACACATCAGGGGTAACCAAGCGTGATCTAACACCACGGGTTGAAGAGATAACAGAATAGTACAATTGTTTTATAGACATGTCTAGGTGTGATTGTTATACACAAGACCCACTTCAGCCTTGTATTCCTGTCTCTCTTATCTCTTACATTCTGCATACCAAAAGATCTTTGACCTCTTTTTTCTTTTCAACTTCTATTTATGCCCCTTTTCTGTGCCCTTTTTTTTTTCCTTTTTTTTTCATTCTGTCTTACAGTGGTACTCTTGAGCTGGATTAAAGGGGAACTAGTTGTTCGGGATATATGTGTTATGGCATCATCATCATCATCATCAATTGACTCTTATTCTACGCATCATTGTCCCACCTATATCTAGGTACCTAGGTGCCTATTTACCTATTGCAAAACGGATTACCCCAGAAGCGAGCCGGGAAAAGAGCGGCTGGACAGAACAATAAAATAAATTTCTAACTTCCGAGTTCACATAGTTTTATGGAGATCAATGTACGAAATTACCTCATCATTGTTGGGTGACTAAAATAAGCTGGATTGGGGGGATCTTGCATAGCACACACCTATTACTACCTACGTGGAGGCCAAAACGAAATTTAGTTACTTATGCATATGTGCAATACATACAAAACAAACATGCAATAAACAATGTTCACCAGGAAAATTGTTTTAATAGAAATACTCTAAAGAATAAAAGAGGGGTGTAGCTGACAAAAACACTATACAAACAATAAAACAAACCTTGTTTAATGCTTTTATCCCAAATCTATATACCCTAGCTTGTCAAGGACAGTCACCCCCACAGAGTACAAATAAAATCCAAAGAAAAACAGAAATGGGAACGCGTAGAATACATCAATAGTGATACAGAAATAAGACTCAAAAACCAATCGTACATAATAAACATGCAGACGCATTGAAGCGCGGGATATCACAGGCTTGTTTGTTTGTTTTGAATAAAAAAAAAAAAGAGCGAGAGAGAGAGAGTTAGAAAATAGGTCTCAGTGGTAGCAGGGGCCTTCATCAGCTATCCATGGCAACATATGAATAGTGCAAGAAGCACAAGACAAAGAAAATGAGATAGTAGAGATGGTATCATGTGATAAAAGAAGCCCAGGATAAAGTGGGAGAAAAGAAGACAGAAAGAAGAAGAACGAATGGATAAACGCTGTATCGCTGGTGTAATGCAAGTTGACTATCCGAGTCATGATGATTATTGAAAATAGCACAAAAACAGAGTAAGGAAATTTTATATTGAGAAATTCGGGTTTTATATGAACGCATCTTAGGCTTGGTTCTTTAGGCCAACCTTGTGTATCATTATGAAAGATTGTGTTAATTTTGTGGAATATGATTAGTTGTTGAGGGGGACAGAGAAGCGACCAAACTCTTCCGTCGATCCTGCGCGGGAGATGTTGGTGGGGAGACTTGGATACGAGATGGTGGCCGTGACGGTTTTACGAATGTGGAAGGGATGTCTGGTAAGGGGCAATTAGGCGGAGGCGCTACCGGAGGTCCGATGGAGAGGCCAGTGAGACTTTTGCGCCGCGACCTCATGGCAGAGGCAGAACGAGTCGTGGGATCTGTTGGGCAGAAAACGGAACTCCGACGTTGATCACGATTACTCAAGTTTCGTTCCAGGTTTGAGGCCTCCATTCCCGTATGCTGCTCTGTAGATACCTCTGCCGATGTGGCTACCGCTTGGTGTAAAGCCTTCGATGCGATGGAGGAGCGACTCATGTCGCCACTTGGCAAACGGGAATAACGGAGGCGGGTGCGGTCTCTGTCCCTACCAGTTTCCCCAATCGAGTCTTCAGAATTAGAGGGGCGGAGCTGTCTCTTAAGGAGCTCTTGCCGATTTAATAATCTGCGTTGGTCAAGAGAGAATTCATTGCCCGGCGACTGTGGGGGAGATGGAAAATTCGGCATAGTAATGGAAGTATCGTCGGCTTGATCACTCAGTGCCGAGGGTATGTGGGGGACCTGTGGGATGTCCTGTCGCGCCGTGAATCTTTTACTAAAAGAAGGTACGCTGAAATTTGGGGCCGGAGGCGAGGTGCTTCGAGTGTGTGACTCCGGTACAGTAGATTGAGCTCGGGGGATTTGAGCTATTTCTGCACTGTTTATTTGCGGTAGATACAGCGATCTCCGCTTCTTCGGGTTAGAACCCAGAGGGCTAGTAGTTCCATGGAGTAAAGTAGTGTCGGATATTATGCCACTATCAGGAAGTGAAGTTGAGCCAACCACAGAGCAACCGCGGGAAGTGTCATCAGTTGAAGACACGACCTCTGTCTGAGCAGTAGAAACCGACTCTGAACGAGACCCAGGAGGCGGATGCATCACCATCGATCGACGATGGAGAGATATGTAAGAGCTTCGACGAGATTGATCACCGACATTTAACTCCTTATCATCCGAGCTTATGGATGGCTGGGGTTGAAGATTCAGAGTTGAGAATCGGTTAGGGTCCCTCTTCACCAACTGTCGGACACTGGGTGCTGAGCGTAATTGTTGTTCCGAGCCATCATCGAACGCTCGCTCAGAGACATATTTCTTACCTCCTCGAGCTTCAATCTGGGCCCTAACAGCCAAGAGCCAGGAACTCAGCTCCTCAGGACTATCAAAGACTAGAAGGAAATTTTGTGCCACTCGTCGTGCGTGGGACCTGTGGAACCCAAGGCGGGAAAAGAGAGGTCTAGAAGTTTCGATATTGCCTGTGTTGTCCTCCTCAGACGCCTGGGATACCTGTAGCACCCAGTGTTTACCCGGAATCGCATCGCTAGCGAATGCCACTGATTTAGGACCAAGCAGGAGGATTCGTTCGGGCAACCGGTCGTTTTTCCCTTCACCTGAGTATTGCAAAATATATCCGGCTGTAGCCAACACATATATCTTCTCGGTCCAATCTCTCTTCTCTATATTTTGCGACAAGGCACGTCGGTACTTTTTCTTCTCTTTATCAACCTTTTTTTGTTTAGCTGTAAGATCTTCAATCGATTCTCCATTCGATGGCCGACGAGACTGGGAATCTTCATCATCAAGGCTTTGTCCCTTTGCCTTAAACGTCGCATGTAGGCGCACTATGGAATCCGCTGATAAAGCCGGAACTGTAAGAGAGATGTGCTTGATCGCTTGAGGAAAAGCTTGGAAAAGAGGAGGAGGCTTCCAGGCCAGATCTTCCCCTGTCGTCTTATCTTCACTCAGCCGCGATCGATGTTTCGGCGGCAGCCTAGAACGTCGTGATTCCGCTGGCGATGTTACTAGGGTAGGGGTTGAGGTTGTGGTTCGAGGTGTAGCACAGGCCACAGGCGACAATGGAGCAGCCTCCTCAGGCTGCTTCTCCTTCACGAGGGACTGCTTTTCATCAATTCCCGACAGCTTCGAGTCCATCGACTTGCGAGCAGATTTTTCCCGGCTAAACAAGTTTCGAAGGCTGGATTTGGAAGTTTGGCGCTTGACATTTGTCTGTAATGGAACTCGTTCCTGATTGCCATCGTTGTCGTACTCCGACGGTCGTGGGCGTTGGGGTCTAGATGGTACAAGATTGGGGAAGCTCGATTTAGGACGACTGAAGTTGGTTTTCAGTGGAGCTAATGGCTGGCCTCTACGTTCATTGACAGAGGGCGTAGGTGGCTGAGAATCGAGGGACAACATTTTTTCTTTTTAGTTGTCTAATTGATAAGTTGAAGTTTGGCGGTGGGAGAAGTCCTTGCTCAAGGTTGATCCATATATGAAGTCAATTGTGTTGTATGATAAAGCGGTACAAAGGAGTGGCCAGTTATAGTTGGAGTACAAAAAGAGGCGTTATAATGAGAATTCCATCTGATTCGCGGCGAAGGAAATGGCAATCCTGAACGAATGTTGTCGTGTCTAGAATGAAGACACAAAAATAGTCTCTCTCTAAGCAATGAATGTTTGGAATACCAAGATTAAAAAGATAATAACATGAGGCGCTTTGGGTCTCCCTCTAATTAATAATTCTCAGTTCTTGCTGACTCGAGGTGGGTAAAATGAGAGAAAAACGAAGGCTTGCTACTTTAGGAGGGGGTGTGCACGGTCCAGGAAGCAGATTCTGTCACAATCTGAGCTCAAGACAAGATATGGCCAGATCATACCCCAATGATCCAAAAACCCAACATAGGCGTCATTATTATCAATTAAAGATGCGAGTGATTGGTGAAGGAGGGAGCCAAAAGAAAAAAAAAAATTTAAAGGAAAAAAAATCAGTTGTAACGAATATATGAGAGGGGGAAAGGAAGAGGAGGGGGACGGGAGGGGATTGAGGAAAGGAAAAGGTCCCCGACTTGCAAAGGGAAATCACAATGAAAAAAAAAAAAAAAAAGACACTCCTAAGTGCCGAAAATTAAATGACTGGTCTGTTCTTCTGTGCTTAAATTAAATTGAACTACCAATCCTGGCCATTGTGGACTAGACAGGGACTAGGTCATTTAGGCGTGATTGTAAGAAGATCTGAAACGGTCGTAACCAAGCCAGCCCCTGAATATGCTTTCCCCAATCCACTATTTCTCTTTTGAGAGACGATGGTCCCTGGCGTGGAAGACATTGCGATGAACCCACCAAAAATAATAAACCTTCTTTAAAAGGGTTCTCGAGTCTGTTCATGCAGCGATTCATTGTCTTCGGTACTAGTCGACGGGTTAACGGTACCCCTGAATGGGAATCAGCCCTCCAGTCCCCACTTGGGATAACGGTTTTCCACCGGGTGAACTTTAGTCAATTTAGTGTCCTTTAGCGGGCAAGTCGAAACCCGAACCCAATGCCCATGGGACCACAAATTCAGTCTCGTTCTGGCTCTTCCGGATCCTTGGGTCAGGTATGAAAGGGGGATCAGCCCCGGCCCCATTCGTTATTTTAGCTCTTTGGGAAATAGTAATAATGGGAAGGTTTCCTGCCGCTCAACTAGTAAAGAAGAACTGTTGTTCTCAATCAGGTAGATGGACTGACAGATTGACATTTGGGTACTCGGAGTCTGATTGGCGATCTTCCTAAGGATGTGGAACTTGGAACCGCCCAGAGTCCAGACTTTCGAAGCAGCACGAGGCACTATTTGATGACTCAGCCGTTTCCACGAGGGATCACATGATGTGACACAGCTGTCACCGCCTGTGATAGTAATATAGTAATATACCTAGTAATATTATGCACATATATGTCTGTTATTATGTACCACTATCCAGTAACACTATACTACAAGCCAGTCAGTATTCTTGATCATATGTATCACTGCATATCCTCAACCTCTTTTGGTCAATTATTAAATCTCAATTTCCAGACAAACTCAGCTCAAACCCTCCCCCCTTTTTCTACTTTCAAACTAGTAACAACGAGGGTCGGAATATATCAATAGTATAATTACAGTGATACACACACAGAGAGAGAAAGGAGACTAAATAAAGATAACAATAACATGATTCAAGAGGAACCAGGTATTGTATATAGATAGATGTATCCGACATCTAGACGCGCCTCATTACCCACCCAAGCTCCTAGTCAGTAAACAGACTAGAGTTTATGGTGCTGGCCCACATTTCTTTCCCTGACCCTCCTCCACAGCCCCCATCAATACCGCCGCCTGCTCACAAAACTGGGCCATCGAGGTATCCTTCTCCGTCAGCCCATGGGGATGGTGAGTCGTCCAATGGATATCCACGGACCCAATCCTCTATATACCTTTTCATCAGTAATCATTCTTCCAAATTTTTTTTTTCTATGCTCCTCCACATCCCGTATTTGGGGGAAGATAAAGAATATAGGTACCACGTACAACTGTCATAGTAGGATGATGCTTCTTCGACGTACTCTGCGATGCGATCACATTTACGAAGCTCTGTATATTGGTGTTTTGCAAAAGGATTCCCCATACCTTAGATCAATAATTCCCTGACATAATAATAAAGGATGTCTACCGTAAAAAAAAAACAATAGTAGAGAGCAAGTGTAATAAGTGATAAGGTTGTGTATGACTAGGACTAGGTAGCACCTACCACCGCCTTAAAATAAGACTTGAAGTAAAATGTCTTCTTAATTCCAACCTTGTTCTCATCCAAGCTCCATCCCTGACTCTGCAACGCGTCTAACTCCGATCGCACCTGTTCAACATCCACTCCCTCCGCATACTGGGGTTCACATGCCATGGTCGAAGCCTTGCGCCAGGTGGCAATGTGGAGAAGAGGCAGAGGAGCTGGCGTTACTCGATGGTGGCGCGCGATAATAGTTGGATTCAGTTTCGGATGTGGGCGGTGTATACGTTGAGGATAATAATGCCCGTAATGACGCTTGCACTGAGGTTGGATAGTAAGGAGGCGAGATGGCAACAACCCCTGAGGGTGCTGGATCCCTCTCAATGCGGGTTTCATGCTAAACAACTGCAAAAGTACTCACAGTAGTACTTAGCCAAGGTGCAAATCCACGAGATTGTATTGGGGGGGAAAAATAATAACAATTTCCCGCTCGTCACATGATCATATCTTATGCCTCTTTTAAAATTATGATTTTTTTTTTTAAATTAATAAAACATATATCCCAACGATCTCTCCAAATCCACCCAATTTTTTTATTATCAACTATTAATAGCCTCCCGATCAGCATTGAACAAATTTTGGGATTACCTGTCGCAGATCGATACTTGAATTCCCGTTTCCGGTTTGATTGCGGTGATCGGATATAATTGAGATCGCCGTGCCATGACGTATCCAGCTCCTCGAGTGTCATGACGTCGGAGATCAACCATCACGGATGTTCTTGTTCTTCATGCTACTAACTGCGGTAACTTCGACGGCCCGCATGCAGACAAGCTTTCTCCTACTTACTCTCCAGCCATAGCTAGATTCTAGATATCTTTATCACGACATTGATAGCATGTCTACGTATCTACTCTTCTTTCTAACTCTTCAATAAAAAGTACCATTAAATTAGTTCTCATAATACAGCCTTCGCCGTACCAGGGGTCACCATTCAGAAAAATCCTGCAGCATCCTGGAATTAACGTGAAGAAGCAAGCGATAAACTTTCGAAAAAAAAAAAAGACAAGAAAGAGAGGGGGAAAAAAAGGTCGATTTACACTGGATGAAACAAGAAATTCCAGCCCCTAGATACATGCTCTTAGACCCAAATTTCAGAAGAATCGGGGGAAAGAAGAGAAAGAGAAACCGTATTCACAGGACGAGAACTTGTTACCACAGATAGAAGGAAATGAGCAAAAAGGCCTTGCGTAATGCAGACGGAATAAGCGGCAATAATAAGGTTCGGGCGATGGTATCTGGTTAGGTTAAGTTTCAATGTTCGGATTTTATTGCCGAAGTATCATCATCGTCATTATTTTGGTTGGCTCCAGGCCGACTATGCACCCTGCCATACCTTAGTGCGAAATGCTGTTTCTGTCCTGGGAGCTGGAACGAGAGGTGGGTCGAGATGCGGAATAGCTACCGCGACGGCTTCCCATGGCTTGACGGATACGTAGATTTTGCTGTGATCGCGCAAAGGAATTCGCTCTAGAGGATGGTGGGATACGTGAAAGCAATCCACCATGATGGGCCCCGTGACTCTGCAATTCAGCCCGGGCGTCGGACAACTGCTGAGCAAAGGGTGACCGCTTTCGTAGTGTTGGGCCGTACCAGTAAATGGCATACACAGCAGCCACCAAAACGAAGGATATGCAAACTAGTAGAGTCGTTAGTGGTTTATGAGAATGCTTTTTGTGTTGGAGTGTGTTGGTGGGAGGCTATGGAATATTTGTGGATAATGTCCACAATATTAGAGATGACTTACAGAGAATTGTAGATGCATACTCAACATGATATTTGCCGCCAATGTCTAGTCATTTGTTAGCATATACTCTTGGGTCATCTATTGAGAAGAATATACTTACTTTGAAAAAACGGAGTTGCGGGAATCGTTAAAATACCTGCAAGGAAGTCTCTCGACCACCCATTCCCACCAGTGGCTGAAGCGGAGTATGGTCCATATGCGCAGATCATGTAATCGATGGTTGCCATATAAATACTATAGTTTGCAATTCCAACAATAGCAGAAAAAACCATAGTACCAATCCAGTGAACTGGGGGCCCGATACTGGTCCAAGCAAAACCGATCAAGCCAATTGGGAGGCATGGTGCCGTGTAGAGTAGCCACCAGAGACGGGACTCATATTGGGTACGTTCGTCGTTAGGCTTCATTTTGCGTTCTCTAATGTTACGCTTGATTGCAGGGACGAATGACAACCAGGCGATAAAATATCCGACGAGGATTGGGAGGAAGGACAAGCCGAGCGATATAGTGCTGAAGCCCCACTGGCTGTAGACCAAACCAAAGGACTGGATAAACATGAAAATCAGTGCATCGCTGAAGCCACTCAGAAGAGACAGAGTCAGGACAATGGGTTCAGTCAAGAACATCTTAAATGGACGGATCCAAGTAACGAGGATCTCTCGCATTGAGAAACGTTCCTTGAAGGGAACAAGTTCATTTGGCCCATATATATTGGGGTTCTGACCACTCTTCCTCATTTTCTTTGCAATACGATCCATCATGATTGTGGTTCGAGTCTCTGGGACAAGAATTAGATGGGCGATCTGAACAAAAACTCCGAAGATAAGCTGGATCCAGATGTTCCAGCGCCACGGTAGATACGTCTCGACAAATCCACCCACAACAGGGCCGATCACCGATCCACCGACAGAGGAGAAAACAACACAGGCAACAGCATATTGTTGTTCATCAGCTTCCCAAAGATCTGCGATCATACCGAGAGTAACTGAACCACCAGCCGAGCTAAGACCACCCAGGGCACGTCCAACCATGATCGAAGCAAAGTTTGGCGCAAGAGCAACAGGCAACTGCCAAATGTTGACCAAGAACAAACTGGCCTGAAGAATGGGTTTGCGACCAAGCTCTTCACTCCATGGAGCCCACAGTTCGCAACCAAATGCGTACAGCACAAGAAAAATCATAGCACCGCAGCGTGCGGCTTGGAGGCTCACTCCAAATTCCTCGGAGATACCAGTAAGCGCATTGGAGTAAAGGCTGGTGTTGAAATTCATCGAAGTCTGGACAAGAAAGATAACGGAAATGATCATCCACTTTTTCCAGCTAGGGAAGGCATAGCCCAATTGATCATAGCAGTCATCTTCAGTCAACTCGATCTTTTCGGCTGGTGTGTTTTCAAGCTGGTGCAGGGTGGTCCCAGCAGTAGGATCATGAGCAAACTGAGATTTCTGAGAAGCTTCGATTGTCTTTTCATTTTCAGTCTCAAGGATAGTATCAGTCTGTGAAGCAGAGGAGGCCTCAGACTCATGGATTCTCTCATCCGGTTTGATATCCTTTTCAGGTATTGGCGACGCCATATTGGTCACCTAGGCACTAGTGTTGCTTGTTAGTATCCACAACACTTAGTTCACTTAAGGGGGACCAGACGAGAAGAGACAGAGTGACATATAATAAAAAGAGTGAAGAAAGTGATAGTAATCCAAAAAAAGAATGAAAATAATGCAAGAACGTTTGGAAAGATCTGGGATAGGATGGAAATAATGGGAAAAAGAGGTACAAAGTGATGGAAGGTGACAGTCGTTACAGGAGTAAAAGTAAGAGAAAGGAAATAGATCGACGATGAATAGAACTTACAGTAGCACAGGTTAAATTGAAGATCGACAATGTAGGATAAAGACCAGAGGAGTGAGATCGAAAACAGTAAATTTGTAAAAAGAGACGCAAGAAATAGGAAGGTGGAGGTGGATGAAAACAAGAAGAGGGGATGAAGGTAAGAGAGAAGAAAGGAACGGTGGGGAGGAGGAGGAAGTTAAAGGAAAAGTAGGAAAGAACCTCGACAGGGACAATACGCAGCAAAAGTGTCATCATCGCGACCCGCTGAGGCAGGAACCCCCGAAAAGGAAAGTATGGGGAAAGCCTCAACCAGCCAATACCACCCTCCGATTACCCACTTCTTGAGGCTAGGTTGCTTAGAAAATCCCATGGATAATCGTAAAGGGAAATTTTTATCAATACACAAATAGTTACTAAGGGAAACAAATGAAACCTAACAACTGATAAGCGTTACGATCCTAGTCTAGTGCAATCGGACGACCCTTTGATGAAGGATCTCGTGCCTTCAAGAAGATCGATTCGGTGGGCCATTCCCTTCTTCCCTTTTCCTCTTTCGAAATTTTACGGCTATTCTACGCATTCCACGAGTGTTATGCTGGATTGAACTGCATTTGACCTAACAATTTATATGACAAGTAACGATTATGGTTGGTCGATCATTGCAGTCGGATATCAAATCAGGACTGACCTTCGACGGGAGGCGGAACCAGAGGACAAAATACCGAGTGCGTCCAGATTTAGGCTTTTATGGCGCCCCCCCAAAATCACGACCTTGTCTTGTGACTGGTGCTTACTTTAAGTAGGGGTAAGAAAAAGCTTTCTCCACCGAAGTAAGAGGCCGTACCACCGAAGTGGTCGCTCTGGGCCGAAACCCTCAAGAATAAGAATGCCCGGATCGGGAAGGGCGGCCACAGAGTCGGACTTTACAGGGTTGAACATGGTTTCCGGGCGCGTAAAATAACATTGGGAAGGGGGAAGGGGGGGGATTTTTTTCAACAAAGAAGATAAAGCATAATAATAATAATAATAATAAAATAAAAAGAGAAATAGAAATAAAATAAAATAATAAAATAAAATAAAAATCAACAGGAAGAGTATATGCAGAGTAAGAGTTATTGCATAAGAGTGCAGGGCGGCCATCTGGGTTGTCATGTTTAAGTTGTACGACGTAAGGAGTGTTCGGGATGGATAGCGGCCTTAGGCTTGGACATGATGGACACAGGGAAAGCAGGATCCGACTCACGAGCGGTCGGATTGGGGAGCTGAGTAACTTACGTGACACTAACCCCCATGGATCCTGATAGTGGAATAGCCCGGTAACCTAGCTCTGACCCTTCCATCCTTCCATTCACCATCTGGACCAAGTTATTTTCCCACTAAACTTTCATTTATTATTCTCTTTTAAAATCATACACTGAAAATCAGTAGTTTCTCGGGACCAGTTATTTCTCGGAGATACCGAGATGACGTCAGATTGCCAGGTTTGTTCTTTGTTTTTACGAAGAGCGAAGGGATCAATTTGCCTCTCACTAAAAAACAAAGTATTCGCCGCATTAATGTAGTATTCACCTACTTCCTGACCGATTTGCCTTTCCAGAAGCCTTTCTTGTTCTAGAATGCAGCGTCGAAGCCGGATACATACCTATAAAGTATTATCACAGCCTGTGAAGCACATGACACGGAATTGAACCTACGGATCTTTTTATTGTTGGAGTTATGTATGTGTGGGGGTTCTCCATACCTAGGTACTTACTCATACTCCGAGATAGTGTGGGTTATGATGACGAATTTCCCTCCCTAGAAAATGGTACAATTCCCTATCAACAAATCCTGTCGCGGTATCATGGTGACTACCTATGGAGTGTCGTCATCCAGCAAATGATCCCATATATTTCCCCCCCCGGCAGCTCTTCAACCCCACAAAACTATCAGTTTTAATATCCATATAGGCTCTCATCAGGTCTATCACATATTGCATTGAATTTAAAACATTACATTTCAAAAAGGGGAGTTCTCTATTGAGTATGCATTCTTCGACGACACAATCCCAAAACAATCGGTTATAATAAGCATCAATTACGTTTAAGGCTAAAATGTTTGTTCCATAGCTACTAGTGAAGCCACCAAAGCCAAGATGAACCATCCGTTGGAATGAAAGTCTGGGCAGGGCACAAGTCCGGCTAAGCCAACTTCATTTTGCTTTTTCTCAACCTTTCGCATGCTCCCCCCCCCCTCCACGGGGTTGTGATCGGAACAAATGTGTCTCGTAGAATATTAAGAAAGTTCGACTACATTTATAAATTCATTACACATAACATAGAATTCCCCGAGTTTTTTTGTTTTTTGGTTTGGAAGGGGGGTGGAGGGAGAAGAGGGGGGGTGGGGACAAAATTGGGGATAAATCGGGAAATTGATTGAGATCGATCACGTGAAATGCCAACAAGAGACCTGTTTTTCCTCCGCAACGGCTTACGACTAGCCATTAACGTCAAATCAAATATGAACCCCTATCAGATCCAAATCGGATTGGATGTGGAAACATTACTTGAATACTTATCAGTACTGATCAGTATCCCTAAGTCAATATACCAACCTCATTTTCACAATGAGAGGCCTTGATGGCATGGTTGCAGAGAATGAGAAAATTTACAGGCGGAAATTAAGGTGTCCCGTGACCCTAAGATCTTGGTGGTTGAATGCAATCATCCAGGATCAAGAAGCATATGCCATTCGATGGCTATCTCACTTCCAGTTAAAAATATAAGCAGGTAGGATTGCGCCTATTGAAGTGGCGTTCTTGAGAATTTGGTCAATATTTATTCTGACGCCACATCATCCCGGGAACATAATATGGTTGTACAGTATACAGAAAGAACAGCATTTCCTTAGGGAATGGTGTGAGCGCAATCCTCAATCACAATGCACTATGTTAATCTACTTTGTACACAACACAAATGCTATGAAAAAAAAAAAGAAAATAAGAATAATAATGGAGGAAAAAATACAATGGGGAAGCTAATCTACTATTCAAACTAACTAATATTCTTTTTAAAAAAATTTAAAAGACTATTTAAAGTGAAAGGTGTTAGATATATAGCCACTACTAGCTACCTGCTGTAGTGAATTGAAGATTGATTGATTCCTCTATAGATCGAATCTCCGGCTGCTTCCGGGAATATAACAGACACTATTCCAATTTCAGATTAAATTTCCGTATCCGTCCGAGCTGCTTGACCGCCTTCCTCTTGTGATAGTTCCCCTCATGTGTCATTACAACTGCATCATCCGCCAACATTCCTTGACTCCTCCGAATACTATTGTTATCCTTTACGAATTCACCTTTTCGATCGGTCCCATCCTAATCCTGCCTCATTCATCTTTGTCGCAATCTTTATCTGCCCCCGGCGCTATTGTCCCCTGTGGTCACCTGATAGGGGGTTTCTCCTGCTCCATTTCCAGTTATGTCTCCTGATATCAATTCTCTTCCTCCATCCCGTTCAGCATCGGCTTCCCCGCGCCAACCACGGAACCTCCCCACCGTATCGGATGCCTTGTCATCCCATCAGTCCTCATCTCCTACACTTTCTCTCGCCATGAATACCAATAATCAGAATCATCCTATTGTTTCGGACCTCCCCCGCCGACCCCATATTCCAATCCCCGAGCGTCGCCGGTCCACGAATCTTAGCTTGAACAGCAACATTGTTGAGCATGGAACAGGAGATCTTCCTCTTTCATCATCTGATCATCGTCCTGCTCTAGGTCATGGACTAAGGACCTCGAGTCCGTCCAGTCTCGGGGGCAGTCCGATAATTGCCACCGGTGATCCACATCACCAACGTGCCCCCTCACTAGGCGAGCTCCACCAGGAGCTGGAACAGGAACAAGAGGCACAAGTGGTATGATTCGATGGGCAATTAGTTGGTTTTTGAGTGTGCTAATGCGTCCACTTCGACCAGAACCGACTCCTGCAGACCATACGTGCGCAACAGACCCAGCTCCAGTATCTCCAACAACAACAGCACCAGCAACCACAATCTGCCGTAGAGGATATAGTTACATCACCAGAACGCTCTGTCCCCCCTGTTTCCTCCACTGCAGCTACCGGGAGCCGGACCTCAACACAAGTTCCTTCATCCCTATCTAGTCGCCGCCCCAGTCAAACCTACTCACCCAATCTCCGACCGATGCCTGATCCATCTGAGTGGATGATAGGCACTGGAGAGAGCCCAGCGCGGAGGGGAAGCAGGGATGAGAGTGGATACTATCAAGCCGAGGCGGCAATGCTTGCGCGTGAGAACCAAATGCTAAGACAGCGGATTCGTGAACTAGGTGAGTGATTATTTTGAACTTGTTTCTTTATCCTCTCTTCCCTTCTTATCCCTCGATTTCATTCCTTTTGTTTTTATTCCAAGGTTAGTGTTTCCCGCTAATTTTATACCGCAGAACGCCAAGTAAACGAGCTTACTACGAGCCCATCAACCCAAAACGCCGCGCCACCTTCCACTGAAACGTCCAGCAACAACAACAACAACACATTGCACCCTACTGCAACAGCCGGTGTGGGATCAGCGAGTGAGTCGTCAGACAAGACGTGATTGTGAGGCGGGGTGCATCATGCAGAGACAATTCGGAGTTGCTTTTTCTTTCCCTTTGCCTTTTTTTTTTTTGAGTCGTTGGCAGGGCGCCGACTTCGCGTGAAGCCAAGTGATCGACACATCCTTGGCCAAACAACCTTGTTGGGAGGTAGTGCAACTCTACTAGTGCAACGTAACCATATTACTTTTGCTAGAGGGCGGATAGATAGCGGCTCCACTCGGAATCAAGTGATAGGATGATTCACACAAACTGTACCTTGGTATACCAACCAACCGAGCCCACGAGCAAGACTAAAATGGATGCAGTCAGCTCGGGCTAACTATTGAAAGACGGAGGCAACAAGACATACATCGTCTGCTATATGTGGGGCGGCGTCGATCATGGTCTTTTGTTTTTCTTTTCTTTTCTTTTCTTTTTTTTTTTTTTTTTTTGCACTCTCTCTTGAACATCGAGTCTGGAAGAATTGCTCAGGCGCTTTCAATTGAAAAATAGTCCTAAGCATTTCCTACAATTCTTGACGCGAAATCAATTATGAAATAATTGTAAGATAGAACATGAAAATGCGAATTGAGTTCTAGGGTATATTAGGACCAAAATATGTTAACTACAAGCATCAAAACACCCAATGAACCCTCTCTATTGTTAAAGAACTTGCGATCACATAACCCTCAAAAGAAGTAACACAAAAAAATACCAAAGCATGCATTAGTAAATATTAGCTATTTAGAATCTCAAAAGTATCACTAAAAGTCAAGTTCCTTCTCTCATCCCTTCAGTTAACTCGTCCAAAAGTTATTAAACAGTCTATTCGAACCTTAACTAGTATCATGATTCGTGCCCTCAATCCCCTTCCTTCCCTGTCAACCACGAATCCCCTTCCCCCGGAGTACCTCCTTGCCTATCCAGAAACACGAATAAATACACATTGACAAAGTAACAAAGGAAGGGGATGCGTCAATATAAATAGTATAAATTAAAATGACAACTATTTAGTAGTTGGCCACTAGCTTTTTCATAACCTTTATTTCTTTCTCCCTTGCAGGACCTATATAAAAAAAAAAAAAAAAGAACAAGATAGACTGATAGAAAGAAGCGGAAGAGAGAAAAGGGAAGCCATAGCTAGAATGATAGAAACCCCAAAAAAAATCCCTTTACCACGAGAAGCAAGGGGAAATATATACATAAAAATAGATATGAGTATATAAAAATAAATATATATTATTTATGCACTCTAGTTAAAAAGAGGGAGGGAGAGAGGGTGAGAGACCGACAAAAAAAAAAAAAAAAACAAGGAGAGAGTGAAAAAACATATTTTTCTTAAAAACTACAAATGTGGTAAAATAATAACAATCGCTGCAGCAGCAGCATAAACAACTCATACTTTTTCTTTTTTGCCTGCCTGCCTGCCTTCCTGCCTAATCCTCGCTACATTAACCACATTTACAGACCTGCAATATGTACTGTATGTAATGTATATAGTACAGCACATCCACATCCACATAGGTACATATACATATACATGAATAGTATGTATGAACTGTACAGTACATATACTTTTTACATCTTAAATAAAACATAAAAACAATCCAACAATTCAAAACAGTACCGGAGTCCGGTAGTCCGGTAATTGGGCCTCTACCTAGCGAGGGAAAGGAAGTATAGTACAGTCAGTACTTACATACATACCTACCTACCTACCTACCTAGGAAGGGAACTCCGTGGGTACCTTAGGTGTGTGTATCTCTATCTAGATATATTTGTATCTATATCTATATCTAGGCAACAAGCAGCATGTGCCACCACATGCACAGTACTGTACATACATGTGTACCTAGTATTTGAATTTAGTATAATAAACCACGCATGAAAAACCAGCTGAAGTTATGTGTGTATGTATGTATGTATGTATGTAAGTGCATAAGCTAGGTAGTCAGTCAGTCCCCTTGCCTTGGATAGTTTTTTTACACATGACACAGTTTTCATATATTTGAGGGAGAAAAAACAGAAATATATTACTAAAGGGTGTTTAAGGTAGGTAAGCTGAATTGCTAAGCCCAGCTTAGTTAATTACCTTAGGTACCTAGGTTTGACTTGAACTTGCCGCACGCGGTGGAAGATGAAATGGATTGGGATGCTTGGAGAGTCTGAGGGTTGTTTTAAGAAGAAGAAGAGACTATACCTAATTATAATCTAACACCTTTAAATATCTAAATATGACCTTCAATGTCATCCCATACATCAGTTTACTTCATAGGTGAAAGATTTACCCAGCCCGAAATGCTGGATGTCGACAAAAAATTAATACGAGCGGAATCTTGCGAGCTGGATACTCTATGTGTATGGATGTGATGTTCCCAGGGCTCTCTACCTTCCTATTGCAAATATAATTACAGATCAGGAATAGGATGTAAGAAAAGTTAACCCTTTATAATTATATACTACATTTAGACGCAAAGTCCCAAACAAAAAATATATAGAGGGATATTTATAAGCAAGGATGAAATAGAAATATTCATAATTCAATATCTTGTGCCCAAAAGGCAAATCCAATGAGGAAAATAAAAATGACAAGGGGGAAATCTATGGTATTGTGGTCTACCCCGGGTAATAGTTCTCTCTCTTCTCTCCCACCTCCAGCTCCATATATGTATCTTTTATATCTTACAGCTTAAAGCTTAGCCTTCTCAGCCGCGGCGGCAAGATCGGGCATGAGGAGGTCGCGGAGGTCGCATGCGGCCTCATTGAGGTAGAAGCTCATGCGCTCGGCTCCAATGCGCTTGCAAACAATGTTGAAGTTGAGGCTGAATTGTATTGTTAGTAACCCAGTAAGAAGAAAAGTGCAGAGAACGAAAAGGGGAATTTACCTGTTCTCGTTAATCATATAAGCAATTCCAAATCCGTCATCGATAACCTGGCTCCATCCGTATCCGTTGAAGAACTCAGAGCTCAGCTGGCTAGTGGACAGGTACCATGAGCCACTGTAGGCAAAGGCAGGGTCGGCAAAGATTGCAGGAAGAGACTCTCCTTCACGAACAAGTTTCTTCAAGCCGAAGAGGTGGCGATCCACGCCAAGTCCATCACTAGCCTCCGCGGTATACTTGCTGTGGGCGGCCAGCGCCGTGCGGAAGAGACGGACAACCTCCTCACGAGGCAGGGTTCCCTCAGAGATGGCCTTGCAGAAAGCAACGCTATCGTCAGACACAGTACGGATAGTCTCCGTGCGGCCTTCTTGGAACTTGCGGGTGGTAGCAGATTCGTAAGTTGGTCGGTTCTTGCCGTACATCTTGAAGTAAGCTAGCTGAATGACCATCTGCACAAAGGCATCGGGGCTGCACTTGAACTTCTTGATCAGGCCCTTTCCGTATCCCTGGAATGCCTGCACACGCAGCTCGTGGGCGGCGATTTGTTGGCGGTGTTCCTTGGCCGCCTCATCAATCGCCTCGAGAACCTCCTCATTCAAGGTGAAGTTGATGGCCTTAGGTTCAGGGAGGTCAGAACGCACTGGCTTCTCAGACAGGTCGATGAGCTTGTTGAAGATCAGGTTGTTAACCTGATCATTCAGGCGCTGAGTAGGGCTACCATCCATCATGCTGTGCTCACCCATGAATCCGGCAGTGCCATTCTCGTTGATGATGAACTGCAGGGGCTTGTCGAACCAGCGGTTGTGGCCATCACCGTGCCAGTACTGGTTAGCACGCTCCTCCAAAGTAACGGGGCTTGCGTCATCCAGACAGACCACAAAACCACTGGACTCAATATCCTTCAAGGCCAGCGCATTGGCAGGGTCAGCAGCCAAAAGCTTTTTGCGAGCAGCAGTCCAGTGGTCGCGGTTAGCCACAGTAAGAACACCGACAGGAGCAACTTTCTGGGCGATTTGATAAATGCGCTCAAACTGCGTCTCCAGCTCGGAGACATTGAGGGGGCGGCCATTAACGGACAGAGGCACCTTGAAGAATTGGTTCTTGCGGACAACGACAATGTGGTCATTCTCCTTGGCAGGGTACTTCTGAGGGTAGTCAGCACCCTCGCTGGGAATACGGCAGCAGTTGAACATGTACTCGTATGAGCTCATGGCAATGGGCTGCTTGCGCATGTATTCAGGCTCCAGAGAGCCGCTATCCACCTGGCTCTTAAATTCGAGGGCAGCAGCGGTGACGGAAGCAGCTCGCTTGGCGGGGTTTCGGCGAGCACGATCATCGCGGTATGAGTAAAAGTAAGAAACATAGGGAATGACGGGGTCACGGTAGCCGAGATAGGCAGCGTGGTTCCACCACTCTGTCAACCAGTTCCTGTGCTTTGGGTCTGCCGCGCGAGCTAGTAGTCTTTCCTGTAGTGTGTGACCAACTCCACCAGGACGAACGAATTCCTCAACAGCACTCTTAGTGTTCGCATACTCCGACTCTGAGACAACCGCGTGGACGGACTTCAAGTACCGGCGACCGGTCTCTTCCAGAGTGGGAACTGGTAGGCGGGGAAGAGAGTCTTCGAATCGGAGCATCTTGCCCTTAGAAAGATCTTCCTTGTATCCTGCCAAAAACAATTAATACCCGAAAGGAGAAAAAAACAAAAAAAGATAAATCCAGGAAAAGCAAGGGGTGGATCAATTCGCGTGGGTTCAGTGCGGAGGAAAGAGACATGTGATCGACTCACCCTCGGGAACAGAAGAAGCCTTGCGCCTGGGAGCCATTGTTGGGGCCTGCGACATGAACTCTGTCAGTAACTGCTGTCTTTTGAGGACATATGATCCTTCTAGCCACTTCTGTATTGGTATAGCCAGGAGGAAATCACTTACCACTGCGGATCTAGCGAGAAGAGAGTTGGTAGGAGATAGGCGGGGGCGAGCAAGAGTGGAAGAGAAACGGCTCCGAGCAGCAGCCGTGAACATCACTCTCAGTTATGACGGGGTGACGAGGGGAGAAATGGAAAGGAAGGGGGAAAGGGGAGGGTAGGTATTTCAGAAAGTTGGAAGAAGAGCAAGGATAGATAAAGAGACGAGAAAAGGACGGAGAAACTGAGTAGGAGAAGCGAGAAAGAAAAAGAGTCTTGGAGGAGAGGATGGGCGAAACGAACCTCGGCTGGAATAAAAAGGTCTCAATCCCTCAGCCGACCGGTATTGTACCGTCATACCGTTCCAAACTGGCCCCGCAAACTTGCAACTTGCGGGCAGCTCGGCTGTAATACCGATACGTTCCACGGGAGGAGGAAGATCGGGGTAACGACAAAGAGCCACGGCGTCTAATGCATACGGGGTGTAATGTTCCGTCTTTTTGCCCCGGATTCAATCTCAGCCTCGGTCCGATGAAAGGCTTTGGATAGTGTGTGTGTTTTGGTATAATAGTATTATTGTCCTTCCTTCTTTTCATATTGAGCCTGAATAAGAAGTTATTTGAAAGCGAATGTCACTTTTTGTTATAGTGAACTTCCAGTGTTATTTCGTTCTAATTCCACGTCGCTGCTTACCCTCTTGCTCGGCCATCGAGTCATCAGACGAGGTACCACTTGTTCTGCGTAAAAAAAGCCTGCTGTAATTCCGGCTTCATACGGTAAATATACGGGTATTCTAGATTGGGACTAGCGTCAAAGTAAGGACCCCCCAACAACAACAATAGGCATTCTTAGATACATACTTCGAAGCCAATGATTACGATATGACTATGAACAAAAAGAAAGTTTATACCTTAGATATGGATGGATGAGTAAGGATAAATGAGGAATCACTAGCTCATAGATATCGTCAGGCTACCGTTCCAAGTCTGAAAGGGGGACTATTCCTTTTGCAATGTATTCACCTGAGGATGGTTTATTGTTGCCCAATTCCCCTTCTGCTTTAGACAAGAGGTAGTTTGAGTTCTAAAAACAGAAGAAATCAAATAGGACTCTATAGCTCTATACCTACCAGCTAGCATAGTTATTTGGTTAACATGTATTGTTCGTCAAACATAGTCATTAAAAGCCCACAGAGGAAAGGAACCGAGTTGTTTGTGGGGCAGAAGGAACAAGTCCGATCTCGGTACGCCAGGAATGGCACTAGAATGCGGGGAGAGCTGCTGCGTACCATTATTATGTATACCCAATAAATAGGGAAAGGTGTTATACTAGGTAGGAACCACATAAATACACATAGGCTTTTACCCCCATCATCCTAATCAAATCCCTCAACACATCAAATACTAGAACAGGACTCGACAAACCTCGAATCAACAGCACAGTGTGGATAAGATTAAGCTTAGACGGTTTCCCTTCATCCGTCCCGTTGATCCGATCTACACTGTCAGCTGCGCCCTCCTGACGAATCAACACCCAACATCACGAGCAGCAAAACATGGGTGACCACGGGATAGACGAGCACGACCAAGGAACAATTCATCACGGGAATACTTTGAATTTATAAGGGAAATTTTGATTATAATAATAATTCACAGGCAATTAATCAATTAATCAATCAATCAATCAATATCAGTAAACCAATCAACAGGCTGTGCTCCACGCCTCGCTTAGTAGACGAACCACGATAAAACACACCCAAGGAGACCAGAACAAAAACTCCTCGCGCAAAGGGGAAAGGGGGGAGGGGAGTCAAATCAATGATATAAAGTAAAGATGGACAGAGAAGATGAAAAAGGAAATAGACGTTGAGTCGTCCAATATTATCCAATATTATTCCAATCATATCAGTGCGATCACGAGACCGCTTGCACTGGCGCGGACGGTGGCTGTTCTTGGCTTTCCATCGTCTTACCCTTGCGCCGTGGGATTTGGACAATCCCATTACGGAGTTGGTCCAATTTAATAACACCTGGGCCTGTACAGATACGCCCAGAGTGCATAAGATTTCGTAGTCGCTTCCGCCGTGCTTCGCCACTGCGTTCTTCACCACGACCAACACCCTCATTCACCCACTCAATTCGTAGTACTTTAAAGCTCATCCCATCATGGGATCCCTCCCAAGCCCGTGACTTGAGACCAAACAAGACGCTTGATTCATACCGTTCTAGCCGGGGTAAAATGAGCAGCGTGATGTGAAGATCCTTGCCAGGTGGTGGGGGTTGTGGGGTTTGCGGACGCTCACCCTCCTCAATGCCCATTTCTCGAGCTGTCTTGGGGGCATGCTGAAAGGCATCCTTTATCTCCAAGTCCAGCATGTCCACATCGACATCCTCACCCCAGGCGCCACGGATAAACCCTGAGTGAATCGCCGCTGCAACCGGATCTGAATCATCGGTGTAAATACCGGTACCCCATAATGCGCGCCGGGCGCAAATTTCTTCGCGATGACTAGTGTCGATTCGGAATCGAGGTACACGGATAGTAAACGTGCAGTTCTCTTTCCCCTCGAAACGCGGGAGAGGTAACGGTGTTGTCGTGTATCCAAATCTCGCACTCTCAAGAGTAGCTTTTGTAGTCGGCTCTCCAATCCGAGGAGCATACAACGTTGATCCAAGATGGTGACGAGGAAGATGAGCAACGCTAGACAATACCGGCTCAATTGTTACCACTGTTCGTGGTTCCCGCATCGCAGCAACGGCTGAAGGCGTGGATGATGCCGGTGGACGAGGGGCGTGATGATGATGATGGTGATGATGATGGTGATGTGGGTGGTGGTGGTGATGGCTAGGAATTGGCGCTGTCTCCAAGGAGGCACCGTCAGTAGTTGGCGTTCGATGGAAAGCATTCATCGATAAAGGGCGATGTGACACGCTGAGGGATGAAACATCCTCTTCGGGTTTATGGTGATGATGGCTACGCGACAGCAACATTAGTACAATAAGCGATTAAATTCAGGGAGGGAGAAGGGAGAAGATATATACTGATGGTGATGGTGGTGGAGATGGCGACTGCGTCGACCAACCCGTGTAGATGCTCCTAACCGTAGATCAACTCCACTTTCGCTATCGGCACGAGTGTCTTCGTCTCGCGACTTCTTAAGCCGCTTCCCAGTTGCAGACGGAGGTCGAACTTTGGTCTCATCCGTAGTGGCCTCGCTGTTTGTGGACCGAGCGGCGACACTATCACGCTTAAAGGGACTAGAAACCATCGGAGTTGAGGGACCACTACCCGTACTTGTGGCAGTGACGCCACCCACACCACTTCCAATACCAGCAAAAACCCGACCCAGTTCACTTTTGATCCCCGACTCGCCGGATGGTCCTAGGATTTGAGCTTGAGCGCCTTGTACGGCCTGAGGCAGGGGAGATGCCCGTCCACCTCGTTTCGCGTCAAGACCAACTGCTAGAAGATTGCGATGGTGTAATAGCTCATCACTCCCTTTACGATGCTGCTCTTCCGAGGAGTGGATGAGCGATGAACCAGCCGAGGGTGCAGAAGAATAAAGTCGGGATTCTGACTGGCGCTTGCTTAAGTACGGAGATTGTTCGTTTGGTGATGGGTTTCGCTGGCCCTGTGGAGGTTGGACAGAAAGTGACGACTGGCGGGGGCCACCTGGTTGGGAACCTAAGGATTTAGTATAATTTTGAATCGCACCAAACCCAAAGCCAGTTCCCGGCTCAGGTGCAGAGAATCGTTTTGCTTCTGGAGATGTGGGCTGTGAGCGTCCGAGATCCCATGACGAGGAGCTGCCTTGCTGCCGCCCAGGTGGCGGGTCGCGATCACCATAGTGAGAACCATATCTTGATTGTGGTGGGACAGTCTTGGATTCTGGCTGATGTGACAAACCTCGCTCCTTCTCTCGACGCGCTTGATCCTCAGAATGACGGTCAGCATACACACCTCCGAAACGGCCATGGGACTCGTGAGCTAAATAAGACGACTGTCGCTGGTGGGTGGCCCCAAACGATCCCTCCCCAGTCGTAGCAGCTGGCCTTGAGAGGGGGCTATACCCACCGGGCCGTGGAGGGGGTTCTAGGTGTTGAGGTTGACTATTTGGGCGAGGGACGGGACCACTAAAACTCATTCGGCGTACTTCGTTACTATAAGGAGGCTCCGCCGCGGAGACCTGGGGTGATGGATGCGCCGAGCTAGGCTTGGTGGGGTACTGTGACGTGGAAGGCATACGAGACAGGCCACCAAACTTGGTTTGCTGCTCTGCTACCGACGTCTGCGGTACTCCCCCCGAGCTTGATCGATAAGGACGGCCGGGTTGATTCTTCGAAAAGGACTTCTCGGGGGTCTGCGATCGACGGAAGAGCGGGTATTCGAGCGGTGAGGGTCTTGCGGGAGCGGTGGGCGGAGACATCGCACCTGGGGCCGAGGGCGGAGGCGCGCTACCGAAGGAACCGGAGGAAACAGGAAGACGCGAAAAGATGGACGAGCCTACATCCCGGGCTGGGCGGTCAGCGTCCGAGCCTAGCATGGAGGATATCGACATGCTGCTCCCTGGACGATGATGAGCCGCGGTGTTGGGAGGCTCACGCGACAAGAAAGGGTTAGAAAGAGCGGGAGGATTTCCCGATTGACCTCGCGACGGGTAGTGCTGCGGTGGGGACGGAGGAGGCATCCGACGAGTGCCCAACGGGGGAGCGGAGGACTGATCTTGCTGGCCTAATGAGGAGGGGTAGACACCCAGAAGTTAGTGAATTGGTTTTAGACCACTATTGGAACAATTTAATCGCGAAATAAAAAGGACACATCGAGGAATGGGAGGCGTTTGGGGGAGGAAAGCGGTGTCAAATATCCTTGGCTTGTTTCCCTTCCCCTGAGGTGAAAAAAGAGATCAAGGCAGGACCCAGGGTGGCAAAGCACCTGACACTCACCAGGGAAGGCGGCGCTTCCACCACTGCCCCAAGACCTGCGACGACTATGGTCATGCGACGGGGGAGGGTTCATGTCGCATGGAAAGGGAGGAAGGGAGGGAGACCAAACAAACAACAGGGGAGCGGAGCAGGGGTACAGGGGTCAGGGGCGGGGGGTGGAAATGGAAGAAAGAAAGAAGATGATGAGAGAAGATGGTAAGGGCGCGAAAGGTAAGGGAAGGAGGATGGAGATTGATGGGGGTGAGATGGTCAGATGGGGAGAGAGAGGAATCCTATTGAATGGGACTGATCGATTAACGCCTGAACAAGCGCAATGGCAGCGACTGAACTCGCGGCTGGGGCTAAACCCGTGACTGGGCGCCTGTGGGAGCTTCCTTGAACTAGTCCATAAAGGGAAGGGATTCCCCGTAAATGCATACTAGGCCTTTCCAGGACTAGCGTTCCCGAGAGTGCCTCAGGCGGCAGCCGATCAACTGCTGGCGGGGCCAATTGCTGATTGGTGGGCGGGAGCCGTGGGCCAAGGTTTAGGTACCTTGAAATTCAGGTGGCGTAACGTGACAGATAAACAAGGGAAGAAGCAAGAATGCTGCAAGGCTAGGCATTCTGATATGATGGGAGTTTTATACTGCGTGCAGATAAAACACATGGGTGAGGAACAGAGAAAATTGTGCAATCAATGTAAGGGGGGGGGGGGGGGGGGGGGGAAAAATAAAAAAAAAAAAGAAATATTTTGGGAAAGGTGTGCAAATTTTTTTGGTTTTTTATTTTTTTAAATAAAAAAAAAATTTTTTGGGTAATGGTGAAAAAATAAAAAAAAAGAACCTGTAAACATAATTGTGGGTTAATTATTTAGAATATGGGGTTAAA
>JAPDES010000161.1:0-33053 GCA_027569235.1 Aspergillus sparsus
CTCTCTCCGTCTCCGTCCCTCTCCCTCTCGCCCTTGGCTCGTCTGCGGCGGTGCTTTTCTCCGTCCGTTGTCGTTGCTCTTTTTTTGTGTCTCTTTTTTCTTTTTCTTTTTTGTTTTCTTTTCCCTTTTTTTTTTTTGGTTTTTTTTTATTTTTTTTTGTCACCCCCCCCCCCCCCCCCCCCCACCACCAACACCCCTCAAACCCCCCCCCCCCCCCCCCCCCCCACAAAAAAAAAAAAAAAAATTCCCAAGACGCCTTGTGTTGAATAGGCAAGATAAAGCTACAGCTTGATTCTAACCCCCCTCAATAGGAACCACCGTTATGAGCGTCCATCTGCTTCACAATTCCCACCGATTCCATCCGATGCTCATCTCCTCGATAGACTCCGCCATGCAGGCCGTTTGACAGCTTCCTCGCCTTACTTTGCTTCCACTCCTGCTAATGAGAATATGTCCGCTAGAAATGCGATATCTTCTTTAGAGATGCTCTCTCACCTTTGCATGGAGAGTGGTTGGGAGTGGATTGACGGCATGCTTCTTGGAGGTTGCCTTGCCTATGGTTTAGGCGACTACAACAAGGCTATGAGATGGTATTCAAGGATCATCGCTCGGGACTCAACGTGAGTAACCAAACCCCAACACCTATGCACTCAATATTGACGAGCTTTAGACATGTGGAGGCTATTTCTAATCTCGCGGCAACGTTGTTGGCACTCGACCGTCGCGAGGAGGCTTTACAGCATTGGCTTCGTGCTGTTCAACTCCGTCCGAGCTTTTTTGAAGCGGTTGAGCACTTGATTGGGCTTCTCTGCAGCAGCCAACGAGGAAAAGAGGCCGTGAACATTATAGAATACGTGCAGAACTCCCTTCGTCATCCAAAAAATGGAGACTGCTTCACAACGGACGAACATGCGAGTGAGACTGAGAGTGACGCGGAAAGCCGAGCATCCAGTGTGTCTGACCTGGGCTCTTATGAGAAGGCTGCTTTTGATTACGAAGACGAGCTTGGACGATCTAGTTGCACAAACAAAGGATCAAGGGATGCTGGTGCCGGATTCGGCTCGAGCGGCTACGCTATTCCTGGCTGTGATAATGGCAGAATGTTAGCCCTCGTCCATGCCAAGGGAAATATGCTATATGCCCTCCGCGATAACGCAGGAGCCGCACTGGCGTTCGAGGACGCCATCCTTATCAGTGCAGGAAGAAGGCGTCATGGGATCCAGAGTCTGATCAAGCAAATATTTACGGCTTTTTCACACGGGCCACGGCATTCTTTTCCGTCAGAGCAGCACAGCCACCAAGAACATTTTCTCTTATACCCTGATAAAGCTCTGCAAACGTCTAAACTAGTCTTTGCCCCTTGTGGAACACCCCCAGGAATCAAATATGTTCCTGAAGGCTTGGCAAGGAAAGCAGCAATTTCCACTACAAGCAATTCCTTACTTTCGCTGGCAAAGATATACCAGGATGGTATGTCCACGATATCCAACACAGGTGTTCCGAGAGCTACTCCGGGGGTTCGGGATATACTGGCTTTGTACTATCTCTCCCTTTCTCTTCAGCCCAGTCCGTCCACAGCAAACAACGTGGGAATCCTGCTTGCGGGCATTCAAAACAACGCGCCTGGGAAGGGCCTTACTCGCGCTACGGGCGAGGTTCAGCATCCAGAGATACCTGGTGTAATCCCTGGTACCGGAATCTCCCTTGCTCTGGCCTATTATAACTATGGATTACAACTAGACTCGCGTCATGCTCACCTCTATACGAATTTGGGAAGCCTATTGAAGGATATCGGTCAACTCCAAGCAGCCATTCGAATGTACGAGCAAGCTGTCCAGTGTGATAGTAACTTTGATATTGCGCTGGCGAACTTAGCCAATGCGGTAAAAGATGCCGGGCGGGTTAACGATGCAATTTCCTATTACAAGCGCGCTGTGAAAGTCAACTCAGATTTTGCAGAGGCGGTTTGTGGTCTTGCCAATGCTCTCAACTCGGTGTGTAACTGGATGGGTCGTGGCGGGATTGTTAACGGCTACGGCTTCTGCGATCGCTGGCACGTTGACGACCAAGGTATGCTTCGTGATTCGTACGGCCTTGAAACAGGTAGTGGCTGGATCAAAAATGTGGTTGATATCGTTGATCGGCAACTCAAGGAAGGCGAGTCCTGGGGCTGTGGCCTACTAACTCCCAGTGTAATCGACCAAATGTGTGCACAACTTGCTCCAGCATTGGAGAATCGTCGTCGAACTGCTCCCGGAACTTTAGCTACCATCCTGCAGTCTTGGGCAGGACAGAGATGGGAAGGTACCCGTGTTGTGAGACTAGTGGAGCGCGCTATCAGGTCCATTACTTGGCAATGGTACCAAGACCGTTACATATATGGCAGGGAATATTCCCCGTCTAAATACCGCAGGCCACAACTCCCCCCTGGTCTATCTGCTCCCAACGCACCTACAGTCTTACCCTTCCACACGTTTACCTGCCCACTTTCTGCGAAGCAGATCCGACAAATCTCCCAGCGCAATGGATTACGCATATCATGTTCAACCTTGCGGTCTCCTTGGCTTCCGGCTACAGTTTATCCCCCCCCCGCTCCGCCAAATCCGTACCTCAAAGTTGGATACGTATCATCTGATTTCAATAATCATCCACTTGCCCACTTAATGCAGTCAGTATTTGGACTTCACAATCCAACCCGAGTGAGGGCGTACTGCTACGCCACGACAGCTAGCGACAAATCAATTCATCGGCAGCAGATAGAAAAGGAAGCACCAGTGTTCCATGATGCTAGCGGGTGGCCAGTTGACCGCCTTGTGAAGCAGATAGTTGAAGATGGCATCCACATTCTCATCAACCTGAACGGCTATACACGAGGTGCACGTAACGAGGTGTTTGCTGCCCGTCCTGCCCCTATCCACATGTCCTTCATGGGATTTGCTGGAACATTAGGTGCTGAATGGTGCGATTACATCCTTGCAGACAAGCTGTCGATTCCCCCAGAGACGCTTGGTCCGGGACGCCGAACTGCACGGATCGAGGACCGACTGCTCGAGGAAGACCATGGCGAAGATATCGAAAGCTGGGTATACGGAGAGAAAATCGTGTTTACTCGAGATACATTTTTCTGCTGTGACCACCGACAGAGCGCCCCTGATGCGAGAGATCCATTTGTCAGCTGGGAACAAGAACAAGCGAGACGCTGGAGGATGCGCAAAGAACTGTTTCCGAGCCTTAGCGACAACACCATCATCCTTGGAAATTTCAACCAACTGTATAAGGTGAGTTATCTTGTGTTCTTTTTCTTCCCCTAACCTAAAAGGATTTTGGGCTATAGAAAGTACAATACAGTGTGCTAACAAGGAACAATCCCTAGATTGAACCAACGACATTCCGTACCTGGCTCCGGATCCTCGCCAATAACCCTAATGCTATCCTCTGGCTTCTCCGGTTCCCTGACCTCGGAGAGCAGAACCTTCAGGAGACTGCTCTATCTTGGGCTGGGGAGGATACAGCTTCTCGAATAATTTTTACCGACGTAGCTCCCAAACATGCGCACATCTCACGAGCAAAAATCGTGGATCTCTTCTTAGATACACCCGAGTGTAACGCGCACACAACGGCGACGGATGTTCTTTGGAGTGGAACCCCGCTCCTAACATTCCCCCGTTATAAATACAAAATGTGCTCTCGCATGGCGAGTAGCATCCTTAGCAGCGCTCTACCGAATTCAGATTCTGGTCGAAGGGCTAGGGATGAGCTAACTGCTGTCTCAGATGAAGACTATGAAAACAAAGCGAACCGTTTGTGTCGCAGTTTACATTATGAGCCCGGGGGAGACGGCCGGGTGAAGGGCAGATTGTCGGATCTCCGCAAGATGCTCTTTGAAGAGCGCTGGAGAAGCCCATTATTCGATACCAACCGTTGGGTCCGTGATTTAGAAGATGCTTATGATCAAGTCTGGAATCGATGGGTGTCTGGCGAAGAAGGTGACATATGCTTATGATGCGCACATCAAATTATACCCCTTGAGCGTTTTTTTTCTTTTCTTTAATTTTTTTTTTTTTCAATTTTTTTTTACTTTTTTCTCGTGATATCTCCATGTAGGTTCTAGGTTCTGGGTTCTGTGGTTTCGGAGGCGGGTGTTGCAATTTTTCATGGGAACCGGAAGCCACGTTTTATTCCCCCTTAGTCCTTTCGTGTAAGGATTATATTTGCATATTGGCGTTTGGATGTGACTAAGGTGCCTATGGATCTTTGATAATAAAGATCCTTGAATGCTGCAATGGGCTTTGAGTATACTTCTTTTCGCACAAACAGCGGGGTTAGCTGGTCCTTTTTTTTGGTTTGTTTTAGGGCGATGATCATGATGATTGATATATCTTGAAATACGGCGTTCAGGAACAGGACTAGATAGTCTTTCTATCTTAGGGGGTTGCTTACTGCAACGATATACTGGATATTTATCATTTATCCTGCTCACCTTGGAGCGGTTACATTGTCATGATTATATATAAATCAATCTCCATTCCTCTCGGCATGAACGATGGATCGATTATGACCCGAGATACATTATGAGATACGAATATATTTTAAAGTTGATGATTACGATATTGATATACATGTACCCACTATTCTACTAGCATTATTTAATGGATATATATACCTAAGATGCACGTGTAGGCAACAGAAGTAATAATGGTAGATAGGGTTTACTCATTCATTTAGTTCAATTTATGCGTATGAGTGGTATAGTATGGTATCATAGGTAGGTATCTAAGCATGATGACGATGGTGATGGTGATGATGATGATTTTTATTAAAAAACAATATGAACCCTTTTTTTTTTTTTTTTTTCAAGAAGGAAAATGGAGCTTTCCCAATTGTCTCCCCCCCCCAACCAAAAAAAGAGATTAAAAAGAAAAAGAAAGTAAGAAAATAAAATTATATGGATTTAAACAAAAAGAGGGGAAAGAGATAAAAAAAAAAAAAAGGTGAGAAAAAAGAAAGGCCCATTCCCGATATCCTAGCTAAACATATCTTCCGCCTTTCGTCGGGGACCACCACGTCCCTCAATTTTATCAGAAAATAATTCTTTCCCGACATTGGACTTGTATTTGGATGGAAATAGCTCGCGAACAGAGGCACCACCATTGCCTCCACGGCCCTTGATTGAGATGCCATTCTCGGCTGCGCCGCGGATGGCGAAGCCTCGATCTTGCTCCTGATCTTGACCTTGATCTTGGCCTGCGCCGGCTGTGCCACGGATACTCACGCCAGTGTGATTGTGATTGCGCGAGGGAGCTGAGTCGGGAAAGAGCTCCCGTCTTGAGGTGGCTTGCGCGCCATCGACTAGAGGGATGGAGATACGTCGGGAAAATAGGTCGGCCGTTTCATCTGCAGCGTCGATGGCGTCGGATCGACGATGGTTGCTGTGTTTGTTTGTCGGGAAGTGTTCCTTCTTTAGATAGCTGTTGGCAGTCTTGTTGGGGAATAGCTCTCGTGAGCTACCATCATCCATTGAGGAAGAAGAGATCGTAGGTTTAGTATGGGTTGTGTTTGTCAAACCGGTAGTAGGGAATAGTTCCCGGCCCTCATTCCGACGCGGGGAGCGTTCTCGAAATTGTCGTCGTCGGGGCTCGTGTCGCTCTGCATATCCTCCTTCTGCCATGAGTGTGTCTCGACCCGGTGATGCGCTGCGATTACGAAGTCGACCGGAGCGCGCCCCCCCATCGGGGAACAAGTCCACATCCTGGTCTCGGTGGTGTCGATGCCCACCGTGTCGTCTTCTGTTGCTACTACCGCGGTCACTATCATCTGACACCCGGGGAGCATCATCATACATATTTGCTGTGATGATGGCGTCCTCATTATCCCGATCGCGTCGTCGTCGTAGCTCCTGCCCGTCGAACCGTCGCCGTCGGTAATCTCCATCACTCGCAACCCCATCCCCACCGCTCCGTCGCCGGTCTGCAAGTTCTCGTCGCAAACGTTCCCTTGGATCGTGCTCTGGATGCATAAGATAAAACCGACTCGCCTCGTGGGCGCGGGGCCTTTTCTTGTCGGTCTTGACGGCCGAGCGCACCTGAAGGACCGAGTCCGGATGGGAGGCTAGAACTTTCGCTGAGCGGAGACGAAGCGCTGGAAGAAGACTTCCATCATCACCCTCGCCGCCACCGATGCCCTCGCCGTTCTCCGCCTCATTGGCATGCGTCATGGCAGATAACGCCCGCAAGCCGATCTCCGGGGCCGAATATACAATGTTCGCGGAGGTGTCATCGATCCATTCAACGCGGATGGGGGCCTCATTGGGAAAGTGAGTAATGGAGAATTCTTTAATGTTATCTGTGGTCAATTCGTCGACGCCGCGGATGTGTACTTTATCATATTGCGCTTCGGCCGTTTGGGGATCGACGGCTCCGTCGGGGATGATGGTGGAGGGCAGGAATGTTGATTGTTCCTAACGAGTGAAGAAGTTAGTTTGATTTTTTTTTTTTTTTTAATATTTTTTCTCTCTCCAACAGACCGAACGTACAGTCTCGATCAACTCGGGTTCAGGCAAATGACCCAGGTCTAGGTCCATGTCAATGTCCATGGTGGTGTCCATGGTGGAGGATGCGGCTCCTTCGGGGTGGAAAGATTGGGATTGTTGTTGCTGGACCTCCATTGTTGGGAGGAAGGCGAAGTTGGGAGGGAGGAGATGGCCAGGGGAGTATATTTTATGAGAATGAGAGCTACTAATGAGTGTTTAAGAGAAAAGTGAAATGGGGGTGGGAGTGGGAGTGGGAGTAAAGACAAAAGAGAGCGACGAAGAATGACTAAATGAAGCTGAATTTACAATTGGGGGGAATTTGCAGACCGCCTGCAACGAATTTCTCTTTCCTTTTCTCCTGCAGCCTCATCCGATTTCTCTTTAATCTCCATCTCTCCCCCCCTGGAGCTCATGATCATGTATCTTTGATCTCATCTCATTTCCGATTCACCTTTACTTTCTTCCCCGTCACTTGGTTTAAATCATGCATACATAAAATGATGATCTTTCAGCTCCGGTCACTCTCCAGCTGATCCCCCAACACCCCTTCCTCATAAACATTGACTTCATGTTGCGCGAACTTCCTCGCTGGCACCTTTTCATGAAACATCACCGTTAATTCCTCATATGTCCTCCCTCGACACTCTGGTAATCGAAAATAGGCCCAAATTGTAGTTAATGCCGCCGTGCCAAACCAAAAATACGCTGTTTTCCCCTTCAGATCCGCTTCGGTGGGATTGATTAGGTACGGTTCGATTACATTGGCAATAATCTGGGTGATGTTATAGACATTTCGCGATAGGCATACCGACTTGGCTCTGAGCGCGGTGGATGATGTTTCAGAGATGATGGTAAATGTGATCGGGCCCAGTGTGGTGGAGTAGGTAAAGAGCCACACGAGACACAGCGCCGCCTGACCCCATTTGGCACCTCCAGACTCTGACGCTGAAGCAATGATTCCAATGACCAGCAGGACGCAGGTTAGCGTTGCAATTCCGCACACGTAGAGTGTTCGACGACCGAACCGCTCGAGCAAGAACCACGATAGCACCGTCCCCACGAAGGAGATTGCTGTCCCGCCAATGGCAATCTGGTATGCATTGTCGGTGCTGATTCCTGCCTGGACGAAGAAGTAGGTGGGAGTGTATGCGAAGGCAGACCCTGATAGGACCTGACCGGCGAACGCTACGCAGACAATCTCCGTCCGTCGTCGGTCGATGCCCCGGAAGCAGTCCCAGTAGCTTGATCCGGACTCGGTCTTCCGTTCTATCTCGAGAGTATGCAAGATCTGTGCCACGCTATTCTGATGAGACTCGTGGTCCCGGTTGTCAAGCTTCTTGAGGGACTTGTAGACTTCGTCGATACGGTTGTTCCGAGCGAGCCACCACGGGGATTCGGGTGCAAACAAGACCATGATGAATAGTGGTACGGGCCAGATCCACTGAAGTGCGTATGCAATTCGATATGACCACTCGTTGTCGATCTTGAGGAGGCCAAAAAGAGCACCCGCGGCGATGAATTGCCCTATCGCCCAGCATAGATTGACGTAGCAGGTCAGGTACCCGCGTAATGCGAGTGGGCAAACCTCCGATGCATATGCAGGCCCAGTTGTTGCGAATATGCCCCAAGTCAGCCCGCATAGGACCTGTCCTACCAGGAGTACTGGGGCTGTTTTCGCAAAAAATAGGACGAAGATGAGCCAATTCATACAAAAGAGAGATCCGAGAAGGACTTTTTTGTATCCGTATCGCGCAGATAGGAATCCATTCAGGAAACCGCCGATGACAATGCCGGCGTTCGCTCCGTTACTAAGTCCAGCTTGCCATGGCCCAGAAATCTCATAGCCCTCTTCGTCTGGTTGGTATTGTCCGAAGCGATGTTGAAATGCTGGATAGGAGAAAAATTGATAGATGAGACCTGGAAGCATCTCGTGTATTAGTTAAGAAGATCGGTGTTGCGAGGAACATTGCTGGTTTACAAAACCCACCAACATCATAACCTTCCATGATAATCGTCAGGGATATGGCCGCAGACCACAGAGCTGCCTTATAATTGACCTTCACAGCATCCCTAAACGTAGCCTGATGCTCAGCTGCAGATGCTTGCTGGGCTGCCTTGGTGGTAATGGCCTTTGAAGTGTGCTCAAGATGGGCACTCTGGTCCTTAGCAGCATAACTTTCAATCTCCATTTCTAAATCAATTCTCTTTACCAACTATTTTCGCCTAGCAGAGAGGGCTCTATGTGTTCTCTCATACAGGATGGGGATTTATGCCACCTTTAAATTCCTAACTATAACCTTTTAGAGAGGGAGCTCGACAAACTATCTTTATCCCGCGTTGAATTATGGCGAATTCCTCGAATACCATCTTCTAGTTTCTCCTCGGTATCCCTGGCCCTTGTTCCCCGCACTCTTGCTACAATTCTGTTTCTATAACTTGTGGGGGTTGTTATGAGAGGGTGAAGATCGTCTGGTCCACGACTATCCTTATTTCATAGTTGGTACAAGGAGAGTGATAACTATGCTTGAGTGACATCATTCATTTCAAACGGAATTTCTACCGCTTCCAAAGAAGATAAAATGCGAATGTATGTCAATCCACCAAGAAACCGATCGTAGACAGAGGGGTATCGGCAAGAATTATAGCTAATCAGTATCAAGAGTTCAAGAGTGTCGTCACGGACTTATCCCCACCGCGACGAGCCTCTCTAAGGAGCCATTCGATTTTAGCCTATATTCCTATCTCCTCCGCCGGTTAATTTCTCAAAACTCATCATCTCCTCTCTGCCTATCTACCGACGTCCTATGAAAAAGACAAAAATCAAAAAAGAAGGCCCCTCTTCCCCCTCCCCCACTCGAGTTTTTCCGTCAAACAGAATGTCTGCATCAGCACTTACGATTGGACACAGTCACAACAGTCACAGTACCTCCCGTGGGGGTGAGATAATGCAATGACACTTTGGTGGTTCCTGAGCTGTGAGCTGAGCTGTCATGTCGTACTATTGCGGAGTAGGTGCCCTTTCCATCTGACTCTTTCTCTAATCGTCCTCTTCCTTTTTCTTTCTTTCCTTTTCCTTTTCACTCCTAAAGGGATTAATTCTACCGGTTGGATTTTTGGAACGATCAAGAATCTCCCGTCAAAAAAAAATATATATATAGAAAGATACTCATTGCAAGAACGTAACTAGGAATCCCTCTGTCACAATGCTTTACGCCGAAGGAGAAAAGCTCATTTTTCGTTTCGATGACCACACTCTCTGGATAGAGCCATGGGGCCCAAACGCCTTCCGTGTTCGGGCCACAAAGCTCTCCTCCATGCCCACAGAAGATTGGGCTCTCTCCTCTAAGCCCGGAAGCAACAGCAAACCAACCATATCCACGCCCCCCACAAGCTCCGGTTCAAAAGAGGAAGCCAGCATCACAAATGGCAAGATAAAAGCCGTTGTTACCCACCGCGGCAAGCTCATTATCTACGACTCCAAGGGCAACAAGCTCTTAGAAGAATACGCCCGACACCGCCGCGATCTGACAGACCCCAAGTGTAGTGCCTTGGAAATCGAAGCGCGCGAACTCCGCCCCGTCCCTGGGCGGAGCGACTTCCATCTCACCATGCGCTTTGAATCGGTTTCGCCCACAGAAAAGATTTTTGGAATGGGCCAGTATCAGCAACCTTCACTGAACCTCAAAGGCACCGATATCGAGCTCGCCCATCGCAATTCCCAGGCTAGTGTGCCCTTCGCCTTGTCTTCGCTGGGATATGGCTTCCTATGGAATAACCCGGGTATTGGGAGAGCGGTCCTAGGCACCAATACCATGAGTTTCGAGGCATATTCGACCAAGGCTCTAGATTACTGGGTTGTCGCGGGCGATACTCCGGCCGAGATCGAACAGGCTTATGCTGCGGTGACTGGATATGTACCTATGATGCCAGAATATGGGTTGGGTTTCTGGCAGTGTAAGCTCCGATATTGGAATCAGGAGCAAATCCTGGAAGTCGCAAGAGAGTATAAACGACGAAATGTCCCATTGGATTTGATCGTGGTAGATTTTTTCCATTGGAAATATCAAGGAGAATGGAGTTTTGACCCTGAATTTTGGCCTGATCCTGGTAAGTGTCTTCTCTGCACTATGATTGTGATGCACTTCTCTCTTCTCTTTTCCTCCTCGATAATAAAACACCATCACATAACAAATTGTATACTCATAGCAGAATCTTATTAATATCCCCCAACAGATGCAATGGTCCAAGAGCTCAAAGAAATGAATGTCGAGCTCATGGTCTCTATTTGGCCCACAGTGGAAAACCAATCGTGCAACTATCCCGAGATGCTCGAACGAGGCCTTCTCATCCGTCACGATCGAGGCTTACGCATCGCCATGCAATGTGACGGCGATATCACGCACTTTGATGCTACAAACCCTGAGGCCCGTCAATTCATCTGGTCCAAAGCGAAACAAAACTACTACAGCAAGGGCATCAAGGTATTTTGGTTGGACGAAGCCGAGCCAGAATACTCCATCTATGACTTTGACCTCTTTCGCTACCACGCTGGGAGCAATGTGCAGATCGGCAACATCTACCCTAAGGAGTACGCGCGGGCCTTCTACGAAGGCATGGCCGCCGAGGGACAGACGAATATAGTCAATCTACTCCGATGCGCTTGGGCTGGGAGTCAGAAGTACGGCGCCCTCGTTTGGAGCGGCGACATCGCATCCTCCTGGAGTTCCTTCCGGAATCAGCTCTCCGCGGGTCTAAACATGGGCCTCGCGGGCATCCCCTGGTGGACAACAGATATCGGTGGCTTTCACGGTGGGAACCCGGATGACCCTGCCTTCCGGGAGCTCTTCACCCGCTGGTTCCAGTGGGGGACTTTCTGTCCCGTGATGCGGTTGCATGGCGATCGAGAACCAAAACCGGAGGGCCTTCCCACGGCTTCTGGAGCGGACAATGAGATTTGGTCATACGGAGACGAGGTCTACGAGATCTGCAAGCACTATATCAACATCCGGGAACAGTTGAGATCCTACACTCGGGGTTTAATGAAGGAAGCACATGAAAAAGGATCCCCAATCATTCGCACACTCTTCTATGAGTTCCCCAACGATTCCAGGGCATGGGAGGTGGAAACGGAGTATCTTTACGGACCTGACTACCTCGTGGTGCCCGTACTAAGCGCGGGTCAGCGGAAGATCTCTGTCTACTTGCCAGCGGGTGCCTCGTGGAAACGCTGGAACAATCATGAGAGTATTCCTGGTGTTTCCAATGAAGGCGTCATCCACGAGGGAGGTCAGGAAATAGAAGTCGATTGCCCAATTGAGACAATGCCTGTGTTTATCAGGATATAATTAGTATCTTAGAAAACAAAAACAGGGAGGCGAGGATCTATCGATCGATCGATCGACAGGTGATCAAAACTGGTTTCAGCCATCATAATCATCATCATCATCATCATCATCATCATCATCATCATTATCATCGTCGTCGTCGTCATAACCGCCGCTACAACCTTTTCCTTATTCATTTCTTCTTCACTATAATTGTCTGCGTGTATTATTTCTTTACCTTCTGTGAAAGTCTGTCATTTATCCTATTTTCCCCCTTTGAAACTGATTATGGGGGATAAGCAACAAATGATGAGTCCAAGTGATAATACAACTTTCAATGTAACAGCATCCCATTCTCAAAACGAACCAACCCCTCTCACTAAGCAGAAATGATTTAGAGTTTTCTGATGGCAGCTCTGGGTACATACCATGATTGTTCCACACCATCCCAAAATAAAAATAAAAATAATAATAATAATAATAAAAGCAAAATAGTTGAAAAGAACAAACCATTAGTCTCTATAGGCTGAAATATACTCTACATAAAGCAAAATAATGTAGTTGCTCAATGCCTTGTCTCTCCTTCTTACCTTCAAGGCATTGGTTCCTGTTGTCTTTGAGCTATCACTTTCGTATCGCAGAATCTTACATGGGCGTGCAGCGGGCAGCTGATCTTACGAAGGCGAATCCACTCGACAGACCTGGACAAAGCTTTGACCGTAGGGGGTCGAGGAGTCCCCTGCCCTTACATTTCCCGTCAGCGCCAATGTAGAGCAGCAAGCCCAAGGGTGGGATCTTAGCAAATCGTCCATCAAAGTCCAATTTTCTCGGCAATCAGCTGCGGTCTAGCCCCGCCAGCGAGGAGAGAAATTTGGTAATGGCGATGAAGGATGGAAGACCCCCTCTCTCCACCTCCTTCCAAAAAAAAAAAAAAAAAAAAAAAAAAGAAGAAGTAAATATTCAAATAGAGCAAAATAAAATACAACCCACATTAGAGCGCGGGAGGGTGACTGGTCTCCATGGTTTCTGATCTCTCAAGCGCCGAGGGATGAACTGGTTCGTTGTTTGGATAAGCCAACGCCTCAATCGATGTTCTCGACCCTCCCAGGCTACCTTCGGTGACCTCCTTCCCCTGGCATTTAGCGGTTTGTCGCTTGTATGCAGTACGGAGTCTATGAACGGATGAACTGACCAAATAGGGTCAGGGCAGTGATTATCATGGATCTCTATCGCTGTTAGCGTCCTCTGTTGTGCCGTCCCATGGTCAAGGTCTTATGTGTCCTTGAGGATAGGCTATTGGAGAGTACGCGGGCGGGGACCTCAGAAGGGAGAGAGAGAGGGGGGAAGAATGAGGAGCAGGAGGAGAAAGAGGAGCCCATGGTGGGGATGCCATGATGGGGACAGTGATGGAAGGAGTCGTTAGTACAAGGCCCTTCCCACCTCGGCAAGTATACAGTGTTGAATTCTGCATAGAAAATATGCGGAGGGTTCTAAGCGAGCTCTGTCCAACTTGATTTTTTTTTTTTTTCCTTTTCTGGATACTTAGCATAATAATAGGAATAGCAGAAATTAGTTTAAACACAATATATATCGTACTGCGTTTATAATTTATATATATAAAATATATATTATGGGTGTGCAACAGGTTGCGGCGCCGTCCGTAACCTGGCACCAGGTAGCGTGACACTATCATCCCCAACAACTTTGTTGGGGCCAAAATGTTGCAAGGACAGATCCATCACACAGCTCGGGGACCAGTCGCTGGTGCGACAACCGAATCGATCCGTCTTCGCGAGGAGAAGTCCCAAGGGAAGAATAATAATGTGACGATGGCCACTAGCTCCCAGGATGAGACGGGACTAAGAGGCTAGCAATTTAGCAGCCCATTGATTCAAGACTCGGCACGGGCCCCAAGGATCATCATTGCTCCTTTGAGCCAACTTCTTGTCCTATTACTGGCCTCTGGTTTGGTGGTGCGCTTTTTTAGCCCAAGACGGACGGACGGAACTTCCATGTTCTTACCTGAGCGTCGGGTCCTCAGAGGCCAAATGGGTCGTGATGCCAGAAAGATTGAGTTTTGACCGGGTAGATTGGGTTTTGTCGGATACAGTGGCTCTTTCTGGTTGGCTTAGGGTAATTTCTCTTGGCCCATGGACTAGCCTTGGTAACCAATGGATCAGGGGGTTTCAACAACATTGGAGAGCCTTTTTTCTGTTTTCTGTTTTTTTATTATTATGGTTTTTTTGTTTTCTTTCTTTCGTTCTCCAAAAAAAAGTTAACGTTGCTGTTCCTTTACTGGATTCTCCTGTCCACATTGACAGCTCGAATTAAAGTTCACTTTGACAAGGGAAAACCTAAGCCAAACTCAAAGGTTTAAATTCTGGGGTGTGGTTACTGGTTACTGAGGGGGATTGAAAAAAAAAAAAAAAAAAAAAAAGAATGAAAGATAGAGAAGAGAAAAGAGGGGAAGAGGGGTGTGACTTTGTTCATTCGGCTAGACAAGCGCAGTCGGATGGCTGCAAGTCGACATTAAGATATCATGTCTCTGTGTATCTCAAATTTGTCCAAGGTTGAATCTGACTGTAACCCCAGCATAAAACGGCACGGCAGGAGGGGATCAATAGTTCTATCACATCGCATTAATTTGCATTGATCCACTCGCACCGCCGAATGATGGTAAACAGAAAGTAGCCTGAGAGTTAAGGAGGAGACGGTTTTCGCCGTAACGATGAATCCATGGTCGAGTGTCCCGCGCATTAAAGGCGAGAGGAGGCCGCGTCAACACTAAATGACCCCCGTCAGCAAAATGTGTCTCATCATCTCCATGGAATGAGTGACTGATCTTTGTGGGGAGGGGGAGATGGTAGTACGAATCAGTCGGGAAACCTCCCTTGTCATTCACATCAGAATGGAATAGATACATACATTGAGTACCCAGTAGCTCCTCGTTACCATCCAGACTAGGTGGTGGTGGGCTGGAATTGTTCCTTCCTAGAACATCTCCGACTGCAGGGCTAAGCTATCTGTAGGAATGCATTCATTTCATATCAATGGATGGCGCTACTGAGGATGATGAGAATGACAGATAGTGCTTAATCGGATAATGTACAAATTCAATACCTACCGAGTACAAGTGTTACAGAAAGAGAGTGTTTTTACCTGGTATAGTACGGTACTGTCTGGATGGCCCCAGGTATGATGGGTTACGGGAACGGGTACGGGTATAGGTACAGTACTAGGTACTAGGTATTCTAGCGCTAGTCCATAAATAGGCAGTCTGGGAGCTTCTGCTGAGCAAATCGGGCGGGAACCAGATGGTCCCCGAAAATGGAAAGATGAAGCCCGATCCAAGGAGGCATCCAATGACAGGGGACATTCCCTTTCGATCTGCTGTGGGGTTTCTATACACGTCATGGGTCGAAAGATCGAGAGTACTCAATACTTCACTGTACCTGGATGAGGGTTACAAACCGAGTGGAAGGAGATCTTGGTCACCTCGATCCTCTTCCCATGGGGAGGAGGACGACTAACCGTTTTTCCAGCCAATGATCGAAAGCTGGCAACAATCAGGATTATTCATGATCATTAGTTATTTATTATACAGGGATATGTGGTGTAGACTTGAAAGATACGAGTCGAATTAAAAAAAAAAAATAATAATAATAATAATAACAATAACAATAATAATAATAATAATAAATAAATAAATATTTTGTATTATTATTATTATTATTTTATTATTCTCTATTTTATTTAATTTCCCATACCTACATGGAAATAAAATAAAAAGAAAAATAAAGGAACTGCACCACCGTCGCTATCCTCCCACCTCCCTTATTTCGCTTCATTATGGACTTTTGAAGAAATTCCATATTCTTCTATCTTATTATTTAACATGTGCTTGTTTTGGACACATGGTTAAATCCGAACAAAAGCGAGGGAAAATAATTCCTCATAATATTGCCGAGAAAACCTATAGAACAGGAATAGAAGAATAATTGTAGCAATAATTCCAGCTCATTGATTTTTTCTTTTCTCAAAGAAAAAAAAAAAGAAGACGATTTTCAATATCTTATTCTCTTACCTGTATTGGCTCCAAAATTAACTCCGGGCTTTCCCAAAGAAGACAAACTGTTAACTGACAGGCGGTGCTCGGACCTCCTGAGGTTCGCCGTCTTGGTGGCCCGACAGTCAGGAAACAGCGGCGGATGCGAGAGCGCCGTTCGCTCCACTCTTCGCCCTTCACCCCATACAGAGCATCCTGCAGTCAACAAGGATTCTGATCCATTTCGGTCCTCTTTTTGTCGACCTCGAGGGTTGCACGACAGACGATGTATGGGATATAATTGACGAAACTTACCTTGTCTACATACACCCTGTAGGTACTTTTTTTTTTTTTTTTTTTGCCTTTCATTTGTATTCTTCAGCTTCCATCCACTCTCGAGCCGAGTCGTTGAAGTTGATATCTACTATCTACGTATTATTGAATCTAATACTAATGATACACTTGTAATATTCTTATGCAAATAATGAGACGCGGCTCAAAAGAAAGCGCAAAAGAAAACATTCAAAAAGCAAGTCAAAATTACCATAGTACGTATCTACCTAGTTTATTATTATTGATTTGTATAGAATAACAGGATATTATTTGCGGACTAAAAATAATAATACGGACCTTAAACCACCCACCACCGTCACAAATGATGGCCTGGGGCACTGATTCTCAGCTTGGTAACTGACATGAAGATCCTTGGCCTGTTCATTCGCGCTAAGGACAAAACTACAAGGGTTTATCTCAAATACTTCCCGCACCTCTGATTGGTACCAGCTCTAGGGGATGTCGGGGACCATCGATCTAGGCCTAGCGTGAGGAGGGGGGGAGGAACCCGAGCTCAAACATCCTTGTTCAGATTTAGACTCCCATGGACTTTCGTGATCAATCCATCAACACATCGATAGTCCCAGTTACTGCCAAATGAACTTCTATATTCAAAGATCGGGGGCGTATTTTTTTGCTACCTTAGTCTCCGTATCTATCTAGTAAGGGTGGTATCCAGTGCATCCCACTCGTCAGCAGCACCGCCGTTTCTTCTCTGTTTGGGTCCCGGGCTCCCGGTCCCTTTTTTTCGACCTTTTTTTTTTTCTAAAAAAAAAAAAAAACTAAATAAAATATTTAATTTGTCTTTTTCGATTTCCTAAGCGACCTTCTTCTTCCCAATTTCTGGATCTTCCGAGGTTCCTAGTAGGTACCGTACCTTCTAGGAGTATTAATATCTTATATTTAATTTTGAGAAGAGAACAATAATGAGAACTTTGAGCAACGGAGAATATCGATACGCTCCATGTGTGCGGTGGACACCGTGAGGCACGGAGTCCTCCGTTTATGTAGGTAGTCTGTACGTCCGTTTGTCGTTTGTCCTCCATGTTGTATGTTCCACGAGGGCCGATCATAAATATCCCGTCCACATGGCATTAAGAGTTCTCGTACTACAAGGGAGAATAGGTGTGACATTTTTCCCCCGATGGTTTTTAAGGATTTTTTTTCTCCCTTTCCTTCCTTACTCTGTTTTAATACGAGTAACAAGAAAAAAAACCTTACTCGATCAAAGTTCTATAGCCACAGTGGGAGAGTCAAACTAACAAAAATTGGCTTGAGGGGGGCAAAGTTTTCCGCCCAGACTTGTTGCCTCTCAATAGAGCCAAGAATGATCGTCTTTAAAGTTTACAGAGGAATTTTTGATGGGGCGGTATGGGCGTTGAGCGTTTACGGAGGGTCAAAGTCTATATGGAATAAAGAATCTAGGTATTATGATGATCACACTTTGGAGTGATACCCCCTATCTCAGGGAAGTGTATCTGGCTGTTCAGCCCAGTTGTGTACTATGGAAGTATATCTTTAGTATCAGCTTTTTTACTTTTTTTTTTTTTTTTTATATCCCGTGGGAAGTAAAATATAGGCTGAGAATGAAATAAATAAGCAAATATACAACTGACTGACTGAAAGGGTCATTGTTGCGATGGATGCCAGTATCTAGATCGAGGTACCCCATCAATAGTCACTTGTCAATGTGAGGCAAGTTTATTAAAGCCAATATTTAGATTTTACCAGTCATCTGGTTAATTATTTTGTCTAATATAATATTCTGCTTAATTTCCCACTACTCCTAATTAGTTAATAATTAGCTATCTTACCTAACTAGACTGAAGAAAAGAAGCACTTTACCTTGGGTAACCTCACACATACACACACACACTCTCTCTCTCTCTCTCTCTTTAGCATGCTCACCTGACTATATAGTCCATTTTGAGACTAGTCCCACCTCCATCGGCCTTCCCGTTTATCATTTCCTAAAGCAGTATTAGCTCAAGGATTCCATAATGACAAATACCTTAATTTGGCAACCAATCAAGAGTTTAGGTTGGGACAGTAGTTCGTCACGTCATGCATCTCAAGGGTTCGTGCTTTTCCACTTATTTTAGTGTGTATGTTCAATTTACATGGCGGTAATAATGACATTAATCCGATGGGTGTTACATTTTTTATTAAAAAAAAAAAAAAATTACCCCCTTTGATTTGGTGACGGGCCGTAACGGCCTCTAGCTCGTGGCGATGTCATTATTGAGGCCAGTCTCAGGTACATATTACATATATCCTACCTATGTAGGTATACAGTACCCCTAAGTGTGTACTATACTTTAGGTAGGTAAGGTACGTACTGTAGTTATCTGTTTTTAAAGCATTGTACCTTACTTGCTTCAGCTCGAGCATGCAGCATGTTACCTGCTAATTTGGTATGCAAATGCAAGGTCCCTAAAGGCAACACAAAATGTGGGCGGCAAATCGACATCCACTGACATAACAAGAATAATTCGTCCAATTCATATTGTAATTATCATCCATTCTTTGCCTCAATCTTGAATTTATTTTTATTTTATTTATTTTATTTTTTTTCCCTTTTAATCTTGTTCTGCTCTGTGTTGTAGCAAGTTTGACTGAAGAAGACAATTATTTATGACCCCGGAGTATTTTACATGTAGTAAGTTATAGGTAGATATATGTATTTCCATGTCACTATGAGGGTTTGGAGGCGCGAAGTGGATATGTAATATTGATTTAGGAAAAAGAAAGAAAGAAAAAAATTTTTTTTTTTTCCTATTTGATTTTTGGGTTGTAAATGAAGTCTAGAGGCCACCACAACAACAAAGATAAAACAAAATAAAAATTGGTAGGAATTAATAGCCGCAAAAAGGATACAAACTTGAAAAGCATCATGATGAAGCCCTGAGGAAGCGAAAAATCGGGGAGCACGATGATCGCTATCCGATCAGAAAGTCCAATGACGAAGCTTATTCCTCCATTTTCCCACAGTCTTGGTACAAGAGTCCATGATTTAGTGAAAAATCAGATTAACCAATTAGCAATGTGCGATCAGATCGAACTACACTCGGCACCTCCTCATTGAGTCGGATAGCCCCAACAAATCATTTATTCTGCGGATACTTAGGAGGAGCGGTCATTGTGCGGTTTACCAATTAGATATCATCCTCTCATCCCCCCTGACCTCGTTCTATATTGACAGCGGGAAAGATGCATAGATCATAACGGATGAAAGTCTTCCCTTTTTCTTTAATTTATTTTTATTTTTAATTTAATTAATTTTTAATTTTTGGTCTAACCCCCCTCAATAGGAGGCGAATCTTGATATGAAGTCTGATGACCCCGAACTTCTCCGTGGCTATTCATTCCATATGTATGTAAGAAGGATCGAACAAGGAGGCAAAGATCAGACAAAGGTTAGAAAAAAAAACAAAGGGAGAACTGAGTTCGGAGTTTTTTTTATCGAACTAACGCGAAATGGTCGACGCCCTGTAGTACATACGAAATGCCATGTTTTTGATATTCAATAGTTGAACGACTAAGCCAACCGCATGTCTGCCACTATGGAAAACCCAGAGAATATGGGCTGGGTCCCATTAAAAAAAAAAAAAAACCAAAAAGGGGCATAAGGCTTGATGAGATCTGTCAATCTCGTATGCACCTCCAAGTTCCGACACAAAGTAAGCTGACTCCAAACCTCGATTCTGAGCGGTCCCTGCAGAGCAAACGTGAGTCATGTTGTATCTATGATCAGGCACTGAATCCATGTTCCTTGTTCATCAGTTATAGACTCCTTCCTTCCCTGGATAGAACGTAAGCTCCATGTAGGGACTATTGGAAGGTAACATCTTGCTTGGAAAATCCTACAAGTGTAGCCCAGGTACTACAGGATTGAGGTTGAGCCAATAGGTGGAAGCCGCTGCAGGGTTCCTTCGAGGGCCCGGAAGGAGGCTGGCTGTGAATACTTCATCGATATACAAGGGCCCGGCGGGTGAATTCCTAGTCAGGGGTAGTAGGTGCCATCAACACGCAACCAACGGACATCAAATTGTGATCGCTACCTACTTGTAGGTACCTGACAAAATGTGAAAGTATTTCCCGTTGACATTAACGACGCCAACATGAAGCTATCGGACAGTGTCCTTGGGAGGATTGCGTATAGGGGACACACTACCTACGGCCCAAGTATGATCCCCACGTCGATCACCACCGTTTATGGTATGAAGACTAAAGTCAAAAGATTTCAAATTCTGAAATCGCGCTAAGCAGCCTGCGCCAATCATGATCTCCACCCAAACGGTTCATGTCTGGGTAACGGCCCACGGGGAGTGGAGAGATCAGGATAGAGTACGGAGAAGAAGGGTGTTGATTGTAGCCAATGAGCAGGGAGTGTAGGCGAGGCCGAAGGTGGTGGGGAGCGTTGGCTGGCTGAGCCCTGCCATTATCATCAATAAGGTGGTTTTTTTTTTTATTCCCTTCATACCCCCCTTTGATTCTATTATTTATTAATTGATTTTCGGATTTATTGTTGTATTATTATCTGTCATGATAATTACGATTCTGGAATAGAACCTTCCAGGTCGATCAGAGAAAAATCTTTAGTCATTGTTGGTTAGCGGAAAATGCATGAAAGGATCTGTCATTCCCAAACATCCAGAGTGGATCCTGACTCCTGACTTCTTGTCCGAGTGCCTAAAATGACCTTCTTTCGTACCATACGGAGTACACACCAACCCGCCGCTATGGCACTAAGTCTGTTTTATCGACGGGAGCTAGATCTGGTTTGCCTATAGCTTTTTTTATTTATCAAATTCTTCCTATTAAGTAGGTAGTATTGGGGTGATTTGATTTTTTGGAAATTGATTTGATCTATTCTCCTTTTTTCTTTGTCTTTTGCTTTTGCTTTTTTTTTTTTTTTTTTTTTTTTTTTTTTTTAATCAGGATTTCTAATTCCGAGAAAAAAAAAAGTCTTCACAGATAACCCCTTGGTTTAGTGCAAGGTACATCCAGGCAGCTATATGACCACATTCCCTATTTGGTTTGCCTACCAGACCGTTTCTGCCGCTCCCGGTTTCCTGTCAGGGCCTGAACTTAGAAGAGCATTGGCCAATCCATCCCTAGTACTTTGTACCTAGTGTGCTGGTTCATTTAATCAATCACTCAATCACAAATGCAGGACACCATCATGGTAGTGGTAAGAAGGGCGCTTGGCGGTGATCGGACCTTAATCTTTTTTTTTTCCTTTTTCTTTTTTGGTCAATAGAATATGGCCCTAAAGTCACTATCATGGAGCTGTCTCTCTTGTCATCTAATTTTGATCGGATCGAAAAAGTAGTAAGTAGTTGTATGTAGTATTGGCATTTCTCGGTATCGAGTAAGAATTGCTTTTCATTATTACCCCCTGAATTGGTCTCCACTGAGTCGCTCCGTCGAGATCGATTATCAATATACTGAGTGAGCAAAGTGAAGATCCTTCCATCTGTAGAGAGTATCTATCCATGTAGGTTGAATTCCAGATAACCAGTTAGTCTTTGTGGAGGACGTACTTCTGTAAATGGTAACCCCCCAGTATAGCCTAGAAGTTCTTTTCCATGTGGTTATTTTGATTTTTCCCTCTCGAGTACCACGCAGCAACGTTAACCCTACCACGGTACAAGACGGAAGAAAACCAGTGTGCAGATAGATATATTTGAAAAATAAATAAATCAAAACATAAGTGTGTCGTTTCACATCATCGATGATGACACGGAGTACTCCTGCTGGATATCCCTGTTGCAACAGCCCTGATCCTGTGGTCAATACCGTATAGTGGCAAATCTTTTCCCCCCACACGATCTGGAAGTACCAGCTATTTCGATAGCTGGGAAGGGAAGCTTTCTTTCTTTTTTTTTTTTTTTTCTTCCGTATTTTCCCCTTATTATTTAATAATAAGTAGCATTATCTTTAAATTTAATTTTTTAATTGTTTTTACATATTTCATTTTTTATCACGTTTGATCTTATTTATTTATTATTATTTGGGGGAGAGGGGAAGGAAGGCTGTGTGTGGCTGCTTCGAAAATTGTTCCCTTGTCAGTGATGGGTCTGATTTTACCCAAAGAAGATACTGCGAGGTGCGTCTGGGTCTATTAAATCCCCACTTTTTGGGCTCAGAGATCGGTAGTGCTGTGCTATAATATCTTTTTGTCATCATGATTCTCTGGCGCTCGAGTATGTAACTTTCCCGTATCTGGGGAGGTATGTAGGGCCTGGAGCTATGGAGTAAAAAATAAATTAATTTACTCATTCTTTCCTCCACTGCTACCTACCCACGGTGTCGCCAGGGCTAGCACCCTTTCTCCCTATTGAGTTAGTTCTGGTGGTAGCCCACCCTCTCTCTTCATGGAGTCCTGTGCCTTGGTGGATCCATACACACGTTACATACTGATTCAGCCCTTAGCGGTAAATCAGTACCAGCCTAAAAAAAAAAAATATTAGAATAAAATAAAATAAATTTAAATAAGAATTAGAAATTCGAAATTAGAAAAAAAAAAAAAATAATCGTCAACTTATTTTATTATGTATTATTTCCCTTAGAATCAACTATTTTATTATTTATTCCTCCGACAACTGTCAGCTCCGAGATCTTGGATCAGATCTTCTCCTATAGCGTGCTCGAAGTGTGGAGCAACAGCCATTATTTTTCTCTGACCCGTCTCCTTGGTCATTATTGTCCTCTTCTGCTGGCTGCTACTATAATAGATGATCCTGGCCTTCCCTCCTCTTCACGTTTTATTGTTCATCACTCTCGGAAATCCTAGTCCCTTGTCTACTCACGCCCCTCCTCCCATCTTCCATATATCTATAAACCGGAGGACCCCAACTTGATTCTTTTGTCTTCCAACAATTCTTTTAGCTCTCGGCCTGATCAGACCTGACCTGACCATCCCACCTTACCCACCACACCCACACATACACCCTTCGTCAGTACTTTGCCGTCTTACTTTATTATTACCAGCGGTTTTCAGCCGTTCGTATTATTACAACCCCCGCGGAAGGCATCTAACCGCCAGCCCGCATACTTTGGTACTGAACCATTTGCCCCCCCCAATCTTTGTGCCCTGGAGTTGCTTCAATCTCTCTCCACTACTCCAGCGCACATGTTCTTCTCTCTCTATAGAGTCTAACCTAGTCTACAGATCGCATTTCATACAAACATCGGAATTTTTATTTCAAGCAACACCCACTATTCCTGCTGTCATGGCTCCCACTCACCGTCGAGGTCCTTGGGTTCCTGAGGAAGATCAGTTACTCCTTCAGTTGGTTCGTGAGCAAGGCCCAAACAACTGGGTTCGCATCTCTCAGCATATGCACTACCGTTCTCCCAAGCAATGTCGGGAGCGCTTTCATCAGAACCTCAAACCGTCCTTGAATCGTGAGCCTATCTCTGCCGAGGAGGGTTTGATGATTGAGCGTATGGTGAGCGAAATGGGCAAGCGCTGGGCGGAGATTGCCCGCCGGTTGGGTAACCGCAGCGACAACGCCGTTAAGAACTGGTGGAATGGTAGTATGAACCGCAAGAGAAGAGGCTTGTCCACCTCGAGCTCCTCTCCCTCAAGAACAATGAACGGCAGAATCGAAGCCCCATATGCACGGGCTTCGTTGACTATGAGCAGCCCAACAATGCGCTCTCGATATGGCTCCATCTCCCACGAAAGACCCTTGACATCCTGGACAAAGGCCTCGTCATCCAGAAGGGAGTCTTGCTCATCAGGCTCTATCGACTATCCCCGACAGTTGACTCCTATTTTTACCCTCCCTGCTCTCAACCGCCCTATCGAAACCCCCTTGACTTCGCCTGCATTCTCAGAAACCTCGAGCGCCCCATCGCTCGAGCCACACTCTATGGTCTCGGATAACAACTCGGTTTCTTCCGCATCTCCTAGAACTGTTGCCTCACCACAGCTTCTACCTCTCCCAGTTGACACACGCACCCAGTACAGCGCTACCTTCCAGACCTCAGATGATGTCTACTACCCTAAGGCTATGGAATCCTTTTCAGATCTTTCCTCAAAGCCTCGCTGGATTCCAGACCATCAGTCTTATTGGCCTTCCCCCAGAGAAGAAATCCGATCGGGGCCCGTGAAGATTGAACCTCTCCGTGATTCACGGATGGGCCTTAATAACCTGCTTAATTGATCATGATTCCCCAACAGCAGTCAAATGTTCCCTTCACTTTTTCTTTCACGTTAATGTTTTCTATTTATTATGATGTTCTGGGAGCGTCTATTGTACATGTCTAGGTCTGACCCATTGTCACTCTTTGCCTTTTCCTTTTTCAAAATTTCATTTGTATCTATATGTATACTTCCGCGGCAGGTCACGTGGCCACGGCTGTCTTTTCTTTGGTGTTGAAGCTGCTTTTCTTATCTGGCACAAAAAGCATGTGTGGTGATTCTTTATTGGCTATTTTCCCTGTTTATTTTTTTTCTTATTTTTTGGTTATTTAGAGCATATCTTCTTGGCTCGGAGAAGTGACAAGGAGTGTGGAGGATGATATTAGTGGAAGTTGAGCTTGCATGTATAAGTTGGTTTTTTTTTTTTGTATACGACGAGACGGGAGTGTCGTTGTTTGAACTTGGACTTAATAATACCCCATGATCGCCGAGTGTTATGGTTATGTTGCTTTATCGTTACAGGATATCAAGAAATTTAATAATCAAATAATGACATAATTTGCTAAAAAAAAAAAAAAATCATAAAAATTCTCTCACGCTCTCTTCGTGCGAATTTAGAAGGCCTAGATCTGACGGCTTCCTCTTTAGTACATACCACTACACGTACCATCTGCACCTAAGATAGCCATCGGAATGATTATAGTAGGACAAGAACTCTTGCATATACGAGATTATTATTACTATTTTCCTTTTTTATTCTTTTCTTCCACATTACTTACAGGCCCCGGTGGCTGGCTGGCTGGCTGGCTGGCTGTTTGTTTCTGCCCTTGAGGTAAGAACTAAGGTCATAGCACTCACGAGGGAAAACGCAAGGGGCTGATGGCAATAGGCTGAAAGTTTCATTAGTGGGAGGCAAAGATTAAAATGTAGAAGCAACACGTCAATAAGACGAAAAGAGGAAAGCTGAAATAGCAGAAAAAAGAAAAAACAAGAAAGAAAAGTAAAAAAAAAAAGGGAAGATCGGCTAGAGAGAGAAGTGGAGAAGAATAAAAAAGAAAAATAAAAGAAAAACAGAAAAAAGGAAAAAGAAGGAAAAGAAAAGAAAAATACCAGCGTACAAAAGAACTCATGCATTGAGGGGTGGTAATGCTCACATGCATGGACTTTTTTTTTTTTTTTTTTTTTTTTTCCCTTTATAGCAGATAGGAAGGTAGTACTTATTGACCTATACTAGTAGACTGAAGTAGATAGACAGGTCTCTTTTGAACTTAACTGACAAGCATCTTCTATAAACCAGTTAATCTTTCATCGTGGTATGGATGGTTATCCTATGAACTGGAAAGAGATGGTTCATGCAGGTAGGCCAAGGTGATAGTAGGGGTGGTAATAGGGACGGGGAATAGAGACTGGGAGGGTTCAATACCTCCATACATACCTACTTTCCTCATAAGTATTCCCTTCTCTAAGGATAGATGTTTGATCATATGATCCCAAACCACTTTTCCTAGATACGCAAGTTTTTGATATCTGAGCCAACTATTCTCCTTAGCTATCTACGGCGGGGGATGGAAGTTGATGAAGTTGAGTTGGAACATCCTGATCCAACTATCCTCACCCTCCATCTTGTCAACCCTTGTTCTCCCACCTTCTCCCTTTGCTCATTTGCAGGTTCACTAACGGTCTGAAGAAGGATCTTCCCACCCCCCCCCTCCCCTTTCCCTCTTGCCCCTCTCTTCCTCCTGTCCATTTCACCAGAGAACCACAACCTTTTTTTTCTCCTGCTTAAGGATAGCCAGTCCGTCTTCTGCACATTGATTGGTATCCACTGGGCCGTTTCAGCGAGCATCATCATTTCTTTATCCACCTGTCAACTTAGTGTTTGTGTGAAATACGGGCCAATACAGAGACGTGTTCGGCTTTAAGAGGGATACCTAAATACTAAGAACGTTACTATACAGTTAGATGAATGCTTCATGGACAGACCAAAAGGAGATTTTCTTTTTCTTCCTCTCTCCTTCTTTTTTTTTTTTTTTTTTTTTTTTTTTAAAAAAAAAACACAAAAGAATAAATAAAATAATAGAACAATAAAAAGAAAAGAAAAAGAGCAAGAGTCCAAAAAAAGAAAAAGAAAAATACCAACAACTTTTTTCTCCGCCACCTTCCCTCTGGTTCCCGTAAGCCTGTCTCAAATCGCTTAGTGTCTCCTGATCTTTCCCTGGATAGCCTCGCCTGAAGAACTCCCTTGAGAATAATCTTACCTTCCTGGCCTTCCTTACTCGCCACAGCGCTTCCAAGTTAAGCTCCCCTTCTCTTATGTCGGCAGTCCTTCATCCGAACCTGTGTCGATCAGTTTATTTTCCTTATAAAAGATTACAAAAAAAAAAAAAAAAGGCTTTAAAATGACTAACGAGGCTGTCTGGGCAGCCAAAGGATTCCTCGTTTGCATTTTCTTTGTTCGTCTTCTATCCAATTGTTTATATCTTTTTTATTTAATGATTGATTTTTTTCCCCCCTCTTTCTTTGGGTGCCCAATCTCTCAGTGGGCTTCTGAAACAGCTTGTTGGTGTAGAACAAGACCTAGACCCCGAGCACGGGCCGGACTTCAGGGAAGATGTTCAACCTATCCCAATCAATTTCTGTTGCTCAGTTGTCAATGGGTTTTAAGATTTTGACTTGACAGCCTAAGCGGTGTACTGCGTAACGTTACTAACTACCTTAGTACTTTATTGTCCGGATTTCGCTGTCTCTCTCTGAGATGGCGTGAGTTACCTCTTTCTACGGAGAGTAAGGTGTGGAGATATGGAGAAGCTGAACCCGATTGTATTTACTGGGATAGGCTTTAAGGAACGGCTTTTGGAACAGCGTCAACCAAGGCCTTTAAGGTCTACGGGGAGCTGTATCTTTGTTGGGCGGTTAGCCGGGAAACGCTCACCTGTCATGCCTGGAAGCGCTGCCAGACCACGTCCGCCATGACGATGAGAACCATAACCATATTTAGGCTTTATTAGTGCAAATCCCCAATAATAATGGACACCCAAAGGCTGTTATCTTAGCGAACATGATAATTTCTCAAGGCAAACTCGCGGACTGTTCCGACAGCATAGAAAGGACAGAGACCTAAGACACATTGCAGGGAGTTTACAGGCCTTTCCCTGTCATGCAGCACTCGAGACGCATTGACATTTCACATCCCACTATTATGCATCTACGCGAGATGCCATGGTTACACAAACATCCATGGAGAATAATATGTTACTTGGATCGTCAGAATTATCACCGTGAATTTCGCTTGACTTGGGGTCCCGTGCTTGCACCAATCAGCTTCCACGAGCCCAATACCTCATCCACATTATTGTACATCGGCAGTTCGTATCCATCTCGGTAAGGAGGTCTTGGAAACGTTGAGAATTGAGATTCTTCCCCCCCCCTTTTTTTTTTTCTCTCTTTAAACTTTTTTTTACAATAAATGCTGAATGAACCATGGTTTGAATTAAAACGGGTTGGGGTGGAGATTTGTATGTGGTTGAAGTTTCCAGCCTGCACCTAACAGGTTCGAGGACTACACTAACTCCTACGTGGTGGTTCAATAAAAAAAAAGAACGAACTTAGATTCTGATTTGATAAACTGGCCGATTACGTAGTACCTACTAGCTGGTACCTAGGTAGGTACTAGGTACTATTAATATTAGCATCAACTTTCTTCTGCCAATCAGATGCCTCGATGGGTGGTCGTCGGGGCGGAAAAAGACTCAGACCAGCCTCAGCACAAGGAGAGGCGGTGGGAAACGCCATCATCGCTCTTCACCCCACTAATTAACTTCACACTACACAAGATTATCATCGCATAAATCGCTGCCGATCTTTTTTCTTCTTTCTCCCGTTTTGCTTTTTGCATTGGCGCATCTGATTTGAAATAATGGGCACTAGTGCGCCTCGCTTCGATTCAAGGTTTACGATAAGAATAGCCGTTTCTCCGTACTTCTGGGTCTTGACCTACCAGCCTAGTATGAATACTGACTAGGGGAATTCTCCTCGATGTTGAGGAAGGTGGATCAGGACTCTGCTCATCAGTTATGTCTAGAAACGAAGGACGGGCTGATTCATGCTTCTTTTAACCAGATAGCCATCATATTCTAAAAACACCCCCCTTTCATATGTCACCCCTTTGTTGAAGAACTAAATCCAAACTGTTTTCAATTTATCTTTTACCTGTATTTCATACAAGTTGTGGGGGTACTGTACTGCTTTTTTTCTTTTTTCTTTTACTTTCTCTTCTACTCTGCTCTTTTTAATTTGCTTGAGTACTCCATTGTCTCTTGAACAAAGGCAACATTAAAGTATAAGCCCCAGAAAGGTAATCCTCCAGCTCATGAAGCTGGGGTAAATAAGGAGCAATAATAATAATAATAATAATAATTAATTATCTCAGCTTATTATAAATAACTACCTAGTTACTCTACCTCACAGATCTAATGACTATGACATAATTAAAAGAGCGAAAACACACTCAACCAAAATTAGTCTTGTTACAGATTGACAAATTGGTTTTCAAATAGAATTCTTATTGGAATAACAGGGATCCGGCAATCTGATTTAATTTGCAGACCACATTTAGACTCTAGAAAGAAAAATTTTTATATGTTCAATACCAGAAAATAGCCACTTAATACCCTATTTATTAATATATTAACTACTTTCAGAGCTCCTACACGATGATAACAATTCCTAATTTATCATAGGGTGGAATGCCGTCTATCCTCTGTAGATAATTCCCCTTCGGGAAAAAGCTCCTCCATACTAGGTACTTACCTGTACTGAGGTAGGTACTCAGGTTAGTAGGTGGTCCGGTCCACCCATCACTGGAAAGAGATTCCAAGTTGGGAACTTGGAAAACAAAAGTGAGGTCCAATGGTAGGATGAACTAGGGACATACATATACGTAGGTAAGTAGGGAGGAGGAGGAGGTTCCATTGAATCTCTCCGATTCCGATTTCCCCATCGTTCCAATCATTGCTATCGTTTCAGGTTCAACAACATGGGACTCTAAGACGTGGTGGTCCCTGCTCGCTTGCTTGTTGTGGCGGCAAAAAAAAAAAAAAAATTATCTTCTAACTTGGAACTGTCCATGTTTTTTTTTTTTTCCCTTTTCCAGCTGGTTTGACTTCCCGCCCACCGCAAACCCCTCTCTAACCGACCCAGAACCAAGGTCCGGCTTGAACTGGCTTCCGATGTGAAACGGTCGCGTATAATTGAGATAAGTTAGTTAGGTTGACTAGGACTAGGTATTGTTAGTTACTCCGTGGTGTGGTTTGGCATGGGAGGTTAAAATAATGGATAATGGTAATACTAGTTAGTATAGTACTAAGTAATAGGAATCATAATAATTAATTGAAAATTAATTATAAATAAATAAAAAAAAAAAAAAAAAAAGGATGATCGCGACTTATGTCATAGTGTGTGATTTTTTTTTTTCCTTTTCTTTCTTTTTGTTTTTATAAAATGGAATAGAAAAAAAAAAAAAAAGAGTCTTTTTCTACGGAACACAAAAGGTACCGAGGAGAAACCTTTTTTTTTTTTTTTTCCTTTCCTAAATAGATGAACTTTGTATATCTTGTGCATGTTTATGATGTACACATGGTAATTATCTCCTCTACTGTGATGCTTTATGTATGTACCTACTAGTCTAGTCTAAGTAAACCATTCAATTCAACTCTCGATATCCCTAGTATTCTCCATATTTACCCAAGTAGGTTTGCACTGTACACTAGAGGAAGCCAGTGACGGAGAACACGGAAGTATAACACTCCTTTTTTAATTGTTTTTTGAATCCCCACCCCCAAGTAGAGAGAAACCAGTGGGCCGTTTCCCTTCAGTAATAGAAAGATAGAGCCATAGGTAGTAGTCTACGTAGTCTCTCCTATAGAGTGCTACTCCGTATGTGTGTGTGTGTGTGTGTGTGGCTGGGTCAAGTCCATGGTTTCTTTTTTTCTTTTGGGCTCTGCTTCCCTGCTTTTTCCCTTTTTGTCAAGCTGATATTTATTTAAAAGAATTTTTTATTTTTTTTTTATGTGGTTACCTATGAGCATAATTATTATTTGGTAAGTATGCTGCTTATGCTCTGCAACCATGGTATGTACTGCATTGGAATGGCGGCGACCGGCTGACCAAAAGCACTATCCGAGATAATATCGAAGTAATAGTGAGATCCTAGCACGATAGATGAACCCATGGAACAGACATCTCAAAATTTGGTTCCCTCGATCTTTCAAGATATTAATAATAATAATAATAATAATAATATTTTTATTATGCAAATGTTTTTCATTTTGGGATTTTTCTTAGTCCTTCACTACCTATACCTACCAGTGGGAAGCCAGCCAGCTAACCGAATTCCCACATCTTGTTGGGGATGGCCTACCTTAGGTACTACTCCATCATCAGCACAGTCAGTTCTAGAGGAGGGCATACGTATCTAGGTACTTCGTATTATCAAGAAGAGGAATAAAAATTATGTTTTCTTTTCTTTTTGTTTCAAGGCAAAGAAAAATAGATAAATAAATAACCCCACGGAAGTTAAAAGCTCCCTTGAAAATAAAATGCTGCATATACCCCATCCAGCATAGTCATTATTAAAAACTCTGTAAAAATGCGAGTCGTGTCGCTTGAACTAGCATTTCCGGCTCATCTCATTCGCTCCTGTCACATTTCCAGGGCCTGACCACGACTCAGGCAAGAAACAAAGCAAACTACAAAGTATATTATTCTTTTTTAAAACACAAATAAATAGAATTAAAAATAAATAAATGAAAAGTTAAATAGAGCAAAAAAAATAAAATAAAATAAAATAAAATAATAACATCCCTGGAAAATGGAAGAAGCATCAACCAACTGCCTCCCTTGTATGGAGTAATAGCTAAGGTAGGTACTGTACCTACCTAGGTATCTCACTACCTACACTACCTACCTAGTAAACTTTCCTCCCCTCCCGTACTATCTGCAATTCAAAGGCTGCATATGCATGCGAACAGGAACCTTCATAACCACGCTATCCTGTTCATCCGTTCATAAGAAGACCGGGGTACTTTCTACATACCTAGCTAGGCAGGCAGTCACCAACTCTTGAGGCAAGCAAGAAGGAAGAGCTTGATGTTAATAATGATGAGGTGTGACAGTGAATGGGGACTATGCATATGCTGCCCTGTCCCTGTACACAGAGGCAGCCTTGCCGGTCATGATAATATCTCAGTACCTAGGCTAAGTAAGTATGCATCTCTAGGTAGGCAGTTACTGTAGCTATATCTACCGACCCTACCCTGCCTCTATCTATATCTATGTAGGTAAGCCTATGTAATCAATTCATGTCTTTACGGTGTGTGAATAGGCGCTGGGCGCTTTTCTATCAAAATACCTGCTTAACCGTGCACCTAGGTACAATACCTTTGATATGATTGAGCGGCTAATCGATATAATAATGGAGTGCCTCCCTACCTAGGTACGGAATGCATGAATTTGGAGTTGGAGTTATACATAACGCAGTATCAGATAAGTAGGTACCTAGAAAGGTGGGTGGCTGTATTAGGTTCTCTCTGTCCTCGAAGATCTGATTCTTAACCTTGTGTAGAGTTTATTTATTTCGTCTTTTATTTATCTATTTCTTTTTATTTTCATTTTTTTTTTTTTGCTTTTTTGCACAAATTTATAATTAAATTAATTTATTTATTATCTTGTTATTTTACAACTCTTTGTTCTGATAGTTGTGTTCGGTGATTGGCTCACGGACGATCTCGGGGGCTGTACCATGATCTACTAGTCCATCTTAGGTTTAGGGTACCCGCCTTACCGGTCCGTCCGTGATCACCAGAAGGAAACTCTGGTTGGATCGTTTGAAACCAAAATAATAAAAAAGTTTTAACTAGTTGTTTTTTTTAGTAGCTTTTGGTAGGTACCAATACTGTTTGTATTTGTACAGTGAGGTACTTGGTAATACAGGACAGTATGGTTTGGTAAGACATATAGACCTACCTAGCTAGTATAGGTATCCGATATAAAGCATGGATATAGAGAGTTGCATTGTTCAAGATACAATAAGAAAGAGGTCTTGCGCAGAGTATGCATGTACACTAAAATCTGCACCTTAAGTTATAGATTAATGAACATGGGGGAGGCTTTTTTTTGTTGCATATTATTCAGGGGTAGATATACAATGATTATATTTTATTTTGATGTGTATAGCAAAAAGGAAAAAAAGAAGGGATATAACAACATTGAAGAAGAATAAATAAATAAATAAAATAAGATAAAAAAAGTTACATCACCATTCTTCATAGTAATATGTCCGTGATTCTCCCTGTATGCGTGGGGTATTTATTTACTCTCAGTTGATTTGATTTTTATTTAATTGCTGTACATTCATCAGTGAGTAAGTAATCTGAGTAGTACAAAAAAAAAAAAAAAAAAAAAAAAAAAAAACCTTCCTCGCGCTTTGTCCATTATGGGGTCCTGAAGTAACCAACAATTTTCTTTTCTTTTTCGTCAAGATCGTTGGGGGGGGGGGGGGGGGGGGGGGGGGGGGGGGGGGGGGGGGGGGGGGGGGGGGGGGGGGGGGGGGGGGGGGGGGGGGGGGGGGGGGGGGGGGGGGGGGGGGGGGGGGGGGGGGGGGGGGGGGGG
>JAPDES010000162.1:0-32395 GCA_027569235.1 Aspergillus sparsus
TTGTTTTAATGCCTTCCCCCTCTCTCTTACTTCTGTTTTTTTTTTTTTTTAATTTTTTTTTTTATACCCCTTCCACACACACACAATAAAACAAATTAACCAACAACCTCACACAAAATTTTTTTAATAATTGAACACAAATTTTTTTTTTTTTTTCTCCCCCATCCCCCCCCCCACCCCCCCCACAAAAAAAAAAAAAAAAAAAAAAAAAAAAAAAAAAAAAAAGATCAATAGAATAAATGAACCACAAATGTGGAGGTTGAAGAGACGGACGGCCCGTTTAGTCGCGGAGGAAAACGGGGATTAGATTTGCGAAACTAAAGCCAAACTAGAAGTTCTCTTCTTCATTTATTTTATTATTTTTCATTCAATTTCTTTCTAGTCTCCTCTTTCTCTCTCTCCGTGCGGAGATCCGTTGCATTTTGGATGCTTTTATATTTAATATTGATTAAATTAATTAATTAATTATTGCCGCGCCGTCTGGGGAAGATCGTACCCGACCAGTGAAGGGATCAATAACCTGCATTGTCCAATGATAATAATATGCTAAATAGCCTGAAAAGTCTTCATTAATTGTGAAGAGCCGGAGAGTTTTTGGAAAAAAAAAAATAGATAAAATAAATAAACAATAAAAACAAAAGAAATTCTGCAGGATGTCTACCTAGGCATGCGAAGAGGCGCATTGTTGACTGATGGGAGTAAATCTCCTAATTTACCCGAAATTGAAGCGAGAGTCTGAGTCCTTGAAATAATAAAAAAAGGATTGATTCCTTAGTGTCAAGTCATGTCGACCGTAACTAACTATTTACTATGTAGAAAGGAGATTGGAATAATAGGTATACGGAGTAGTAACGACGGCTGTGTTGTGTATAGTTTCAAGTAGAACGACAACTGGCAACTCGGAGACGGCGCCAAAGGATTGGAGGTTCTTCAGCATGAGGAACCAATAAGAAGAGTACAAGCTGTCTCCCCTCACTGCATTTGGTAATGTGGCTTGACTACTAAGTAGTAAGTAGGTAGTTTAACCTCGAATTCTGGGGGCCCTGATTCTTCTTCGAGCGATCCGGTGTTGCAGGTTTAATATTAACACGGAGCCCCCCATTCCCCCTCTATTTCTTCTCTCGCCTTTTGCTCCGTGTGTTCCTTGCAGTTTTAGGCTAAATTTTCATTCCACCTGCTAGTCTGCCCCTTCTCAGCGTCACGGAGAGTCCGGGGTAGGTAAAGTCGATGAAAGCTATCCTGCAGAAACAATCCCTAAACATGATTTGGCATCGGATAGCCGGCTTGACATCCTATCCTGCCTTTATGATCACGGCCGGCTATTATAGTTTGTTTGGAGGAATGAGATGACATGGGTTTTCCCCACCTACTCTTTGACAATAGCTATTAGTATATAACTGTTGATCTTTTCTCTCCACTTGCACATCTCTTTCCTTTTTTTTCTCTCTTATCCAGTGAGACAGAAAGGCTTGAATTTCATTTGCCGAGCAGAATGGTTCAACTTTCAACTTTCGCCGCAGCGCTTGCTGCTGGTGTCCTCCCTAACCTGTAGGTTTCTATTTCCTCATTCTCTGGAGTGCTTATTGTGTGCGAATTTTACTAATCCTTTCTGCACTTATAGTGCCTCTGCTGTTGGTCTTCATGAGGCCGGTGTTGCTGCCGGTCTTGAGTATTTCGGTTCGGCCACCGATAACGGTGAGCTCACGGATTCCGCTTATTTGGCTATACTCAACAACACTGCGGATTTTGGCCAAATCACACCCGGAAATGCTATGAAGGTTCGATTCGCTCCCCGCTTAGCGTCTGTGTATAGGGAATTATTGGAGCTAAGACTAGGGCTATCATAGTGGGATGCTACTGAGCCATCTCAAGGCACCTTCTCCTTTGCTAAAGGAGATGTCATTGCTGATCTGGCTGAAGCCAATGACCAGCTCCTGCGATGCCACACTCTGGTGTGGTACAGCCAACTGCCCAGCTGGGGTTAGTACAATGTCCCTCGATTCTAGACTGCTGCCCCCTACTCCTATAGCCAGTAGCGCTAATGGTTTCGTAGTCTCCAGCGGAACCTGGACCAATGCCACGTTGATCGCGGCGATGCAGAACCACATCACCAACGTTGTTTCCCGCTGGAAGGGCCGCTGCTACCACTGGGATGTTGTCAATGAAGGTATGTTATAACCAACGCTTTGTGAGAAATTGAGGTTTAGATAGACATAAACCCACCTATATGGAGAATATCTCGCTAACATGTTGGATTCCCTCTTTTCACCTTAGCTCTCAATGAGGACGGAACCTGGCGTAGCAACATCTTCTACCAGACCATTGGTGAAGCTTACATTCCGATTGCCTTTGCTGCTGCGGCTGCTGCCGATCCCGCTGCTAAACTTTACTACAATGACTACAACCTCGCATACGGTGGCAACAAGGCTGCTGGTGCCCGTGCCATCGTTCAGCTGGTCCAGAGCTATGGTGTCAAGATTGACGGTGTCGGCTTCCAGGGCCACTTCCAAGTCGGTACCGTTCCCGGGCTCAGCTCCCTCGTGAGCGTCCTGCAGTCTTTCACCGCGCTTGGAGTTGAGACGGCCTTTACCGAAGTCGATATTCGCATCCAGCTACCCACTTCCGCTACCACTCTTGCCCAGCAGTCCACCGACTTTGGAAACTTGGTCAAATCCTGCGTCCAGGTAGCCGGCTGCGTTGGCTTCACCATCTGGGACTGGACTGACAAGTTCTCCTGGATTCCAAGCGTCTTCTCAGGCTGGGGTGCCGCTCTCCCCTGGGATGAGAACTATGTCAAGAAGCCTGCATATAACGGTCTGCTTGCCGGCATGGGTGTTACCACCACTACTACCACTACTAGCGCCGGTTCATCCAGCACCACCCTGTCCACAACAACTACTACTTCTTCTGCTACTACCACTACCACCTCTGCTACCACTACTAGCACCGCGACTGCTGCCCACTGGGGCCAGTGTGCTGGAAACGGCTGGACTGGTCCTACCGTTTGTGCTAGCCCCTATACCTGCACTTACCAGAACGATTGGTACTCTCAGTGCCTGTAAAGAGATTAAGTGGGAAAGAGGTCTATATTGATGCTATTTAGTTAACATTCAAGATAGATAGTTCCAACCTCAAAAATCAATCTAGGATTGTGTATAGATTAGCGAGTAGTCCTTTTTCTTTTTCTTTTTCTTTCTACTCTCTATTCTCATGCTCTCGACCAGTTAGTTGGAAGTTGGAATGGGGAAAAGGAAAACAATTATGTCGATATGATTATTGTTTGTTTGATATGTTACAAGAATAGGAGTCTCCATAGATAGATGCTACGGCGGCCGTTCATTCATTGGCTCTCGGTGCCGACAATCCCCAATCCTTCTCCAACAATCATGTGGCAAACCTTAGGTATCGTAGTACAACAAAACCCCAATATTGGCTCAGCAGTAGATAGTTAGTTATATAAGCGTGGTCTATGCTTTATGAGGGCTATTATAAATCCCATCAATAAATCTCCCTCGAATAAGATTCACTGATTGAATGAGAAATGACGACGTTGCGGACAGGCCGATGGTAACCGACGACGGTTCGGAAACTCCCCCGCCGTGAACACCGAGCTCCAAAGCTGCTTTCTCCAGACCAGATCCCAAAGTTTATAACCACCACTTAATACTAGTTCTATTAAATTATTACATGATTTCTAAGTTTCTCCTCTCTTTCTATCTTGCTTTCTTATCTTCTTCCCACCTCCCTTCCCTTCCGACTTGATATCTGATATCTTATCAAAATGGAATCCGCCACCACTACTCTTGCCCAATACCTCTTCACCAGACTTCACCAGTTGGGCGTTGATTCGATCTTTGGCCTTCCTGGTGACTACAATTTGCAGCTTTTAGATTATGTTTCTCCTTCGCGACTGCACTGGATCGGGAACTGCAATGAGTTAAATGCGGGGTATGCGGCAGATGGATATTCCCGAATCAAAGGTACGGTATAGAATGGGAGAGATATCCTCCTACCTTCTGATGGCATGATTTACAAGGGTCAAACGGAATGAAAGAAAAAGAAAGATATAAAAAAAAAAGAGTATTTGCTAAGATGTACTAGGAATTGGGGCTCTCGTAACTACCTTTGGCGTTGGGGAGCTATCTGCTGTCAACGCCATCGCCGGAGCCTTTGCTGAGCGAGCGCCCGTCGTGCATATCGTTGGCACCCCACCCCGTCAGTCGCAGGACTCACGGGCTCTCATCCACCACACCTTTTGCGATGGCGAATATCAGCGATTTGACCGCATGCAGGAACATGTCACTGTCGCTCAAACTAGTCTTCGAGACCATCGTTCCGCACCAGCAGAGATCGACCGTGTTTTACAGCAATGTTTACTCCACAGCAGACCGGTCCGTATCGCCATTCCGGACGATATGGTAGCTCTCCGGGTTCCGACAATTGGACTCGAGACTAAGCTTGCGATCCCGCTCCCGGTGCGACAGCCAAAGATTGAAGCGAAAGCACTATCCGCCGCTCTTGATCGTATCTACCATGCCAAAAAGCCTATGATTCTGGTGGACGGTGAGAGTCGATCGGCCGGGATTTTAGATGAAGTCGACCACCTGGTCAAGTCAACGGGGTGGCCGACGCTCACTGCGGCGTTTGGAAAAGGGTTGATTGATGAGACGATTCCCAACGTGTATGGCATGTACACGCCCCAGCGTAAGGAGTTTGTGGACTCCTGCGACCTTGTTCTTTGCTTTGGGCCCCATTTTAGCAACACCAACACATTCATATTCCAAACTATCCCCAAGGCAGACAGGACAATCGCAATTGGCGCGAACTCGGTGCAGGTTGGCGACGAGATCTTCCGTGACTTGCCAGCCAATTGCTTCCTCCCACAACTAATCGCACAGCTTGACTTGTCGAAGATAGCTAAGTATACACCGGATATAGTTCATCCAAAGTCAGTAGTGCCTCCCGCAGTGGATGGATCTGACCTGGTCACCCATAATAGCGGATTCTGGGCGAGGCTCTCGTCGTTCTTTCGAGAAGGCGATATCATCCTTGCCGAGACCGGCACCGCAGGATACGGGGCGAACGAATTTGTTCTTCCCCCCAAAACACGCCTCTTTAAGCCCGTTACCTGGCTGTCGATCGGCTACATGCTTCCAGCAGCTTTGGGAGCTACTATGGCGCAGCACGATCTGATCGCTCGATCGGAATACTACAATCTCCTCGAAGCCCGGACAATTCTCTTTATCGGGGATGGCAGTTTCCAGCTCACCTCACAGGAACTCAGTACCATCATTCACAGAAAACTCGATGTGATTGTTTTCCTGATCAATAATTCTGGATACACCATTGAGCGCTGTATTCACGGGCGGAACGCGGCCTACAATGATATTACTCCATGGCGGTATTTGAAGGGACCAGAATTTTATGGGGCTCCCCAGGAAGGCGAATATGCAGCCCACACCTGGGAGATCCGAACATGGGCAGACTTCGACAGGGTCCTGACTGACGAGCGGATGCTGAAGGGTAAGGGATTGCGGATGGTTGAGGTCTTCCTGGAGAGGCTGGATGCGCCTCTGCCGCTATTGAAGGTGTTAGACCGTCAGATCCAGGAGGAGAAGGCGAACGAGTCGACACCTAACTAAGTAATTATTCGTGCGGGGCTGTTTAATAGAATCTGATGATAGCATGCATGCATTTAATCATAGCGAAAATGGATCAAGAGACGCCAGTAATAATTTTATTTTATTTTTTTTTATAACGACGATTTTTTTCTTCCTATAGTACGGAATTTCTTCGTAAACAACAAACAACCCTCGGCAATGCCTCGCTCCGAAAGCCGAAACATCGGCGAATACTTCTAGCACCGAGGTATCCGCTACTTAAGATAAGGACGACAACATAAATCATTTCCAGCCATCACATCGCATCCACGACCTTTTCGCCTTTAAAATCCAAGATTACACAAGCCATCATGTCCAAGCTATCCAGTAACCTGAAGGCGCTGATCAATTCGCCCGCCGCCCGACCGAATACCGTGCCGGCCCCAGCCAACATCAAATCCATCTACACTCGAATCCAGCAAACCGCACAAGCAAAAAATGTCTCTCAACCATCTTGGCTGGCTCTATCTGTGAGTGGATCAACCCCTTACATTTATAATTATATTATATACGAACCATTACTAACATCCCAAAACAAACAGACCGCCGCCACAATGACCATGAACTCACCCGACTCCCTCACAGCCCTCTTCGACCTCGTCACCAAATCCCAAAGTCTCGCAGAGCGCATCGCAACCGCCGAACTCATGCGCGAAGTCGGACTCAAATGCATCAGTTTCAACGGCATCCCACGCACCATCAACTGTCTCAACGCCTTCAAAGCGAGCCTCCCAGACGCCGTCAGCTCCCAGCTTTCAACAACCCCAACCCGCGCCCCCACACCAGAGAACATCCGGGAGATCTCCGCGCGCGGCCGCGCCCTGTGGGACTCCATCTACCGCCCGTTCGAGAACAAGCTATACGAGAAGCTGGCGGACTCGCATCCGGATCTGCCTGTGCAGATCCTGCATGCGAATTACGGGGCGCTCCTGTCTGATCCGGCGGGTCGGACGACGGGCGGCGCGGTGGGACGTGTCGCGACGTCGATCGTGGCGGTTGCTTGTTTGAGGGCGCAAACGGGGGTGGGACCGCAGGTGATTTCGCATGTGTTTGGGCTGAGGAAGGGTGTTGAGGATGGGTCGTGGAAGACGGATGTTCATGTTGAGGGTGAGGAGGCGGCAAGGTGGTTGGCGAGTGAGGAGGGGAATACTTGGATTCTGGAGAGTGTGGATGAGATTGTGAGCGCGATTAGTGGAGGGGTTGGGTCGAATTTTGCTCCGGGACGGTCGGCGAAGTTGTAGATCTTGGGGTATTATTTTCTTTATCATTTCGTATATATATTCTATATTTCACGTTTATTTATATATGGGAGTGGTGGTTGTTTATAAGTTTATGTCGAAGTATGATAGATGTTTTTGGTTTATGTATATACAGTTATCTACAATCTACATTATGAAGCAGCCAACTTTCTCATGGGTATCATTTGGATAGGACGGATTTTGGAGAGATAGACCACCAGTTAATGTTGAAAATAGTATGGTTAGTAGGTAGAACAGAACAAATACATTGAGACGCCTAGGAAAGAGAAGTCTATCTAGGAAATGTATCGGTTTAAATACACCTGTCTGTCTTATCTAAATATTCCATGTTTTCCAAGACATACGACATTGTCCATTCTTTACCCTTAAAGCATAAAGTAGGTATCCAATCCGATCAGGATCCTCAGTAAAGAAGTCATCCACTGCCTGAAGGTGCCTGAAATGAGTCTGTCTTGCCTCCCACTGAAAACGCTTTGAAGCAAAAATGCGGTATACCTTCAAAGAGTATGAGGGAGTCTTGTTATTATATAAACTACCTTACTGAATCTGGAGTCTGTGCTACTTGTCTAGTTACAAGTCACCTACTATTTATGCTCCAGTTCTCTACACAGGACTAACTCCACACTGTATGTACCATACAGCCCTTTTAACAGGATCTGTAATGGCGGCAAATTCCAGCTTCTTTATCGCTAAATGCCAAGATTACCAGCATCCCCACATTTGACTCCTAATTTCCGACAACTCAGCTCCCTTTGAATTATTGAATTGCGCATGTTTGTATGTGAATGATGGTATCTACGTATCTACTGCTAAAAACTATAACATCGTCACAAACCACTAGTCTCATCTTTGACCACATTTGACAATGTTATGTTATCTTGCGCCGCCACTGTTTGAAGGTACTGATGTCGACACTCATAGTTAATTGATTTAGCCTAAAGAGCCCACCCAGCTGTGGGGTAATCCATGGCAATACTAAACACCAAGACTTTTTCTTTGCGCCGGTTAATTTTGTTTTAAACGGATTGGGGGAATTTGGGGAAACCCCAAGTTTCAGGGTCTCTTGGGTTTCTCTTATTGTATGATTCATATCTTTTTCTTTTTTTTTTTTTTTTCTCTTCTTCTCTTATTTATACATATATTCCACACCTAGTAAACCAAATCACTACATATCAGCAAATACCCTCCCCCAAAGCATCGAAGATAGAGGTATATTTTATACCCGAAAATGCCGCTCGTCCGCAACCCCATCCTCCCCGGCTTCAACGCCGACCCCTCCATCATCCGCGTCGGAGAAGACTACTACATCGCCACATCCACCTTTGAATGGTATCCGGGAGTCCAAATCCACCATTCTCGCGATCTCGCCAACTGGACCCTAGTCACCCGACCCCTCAACCGCGCCAGCCAACTCGATCTCCGCGGTGTCCCAGACAGCTGCGGCGTCTGGGCACCCTGTCTCTCACACGACGGGTCTAAATTCTGGCTCGTCTACACCTATGTCACACGAAAGGATGGATCCTTCAAAGACGCCCATAATTACATCGTGCACGCACCCAGCATTACAGGACCCTGGTCGGAGCCCATCTACGCCAACTCCTCCGGGTTCGACCCGTCACTCTTCCACGACCCGGATAATGGCCGAAAATGGTTCGTGAATATGATGTGGGATCATCGACGACGGCCGCGCGCATTTGCGGGCATCGCGCTGCAAGAGTTTGACCCCGTCGCGGGCAAACTGGTCGGTCCGAGGAAAAATATCTTCCGTGGTACGGAGTTGGATCTTGTTGAGGGTCCGCATCTATATAAACGGAATGGATGGTATTATTTGTTAACGGCCGAGGGAGGGACCGCTTATGAGCATGCTTGTACGTTGGCTCGGTCGAGGGATATTTGGGGTCCGTATGAGGTGCACCCGGATAAGTATATTGTGACGTCGAAGGATGCGCCGTACGCGGCGTTGCAGAGGGCCGGACATGGGGATTTGGTGGAGACACCGGGGGATGATGGGGAGAAGAGGACGTTTTTGGTTCATTTGATGGGTAGACCGGTTGGTCAGAGACGTCGTTGTGTTTTGGGGAGAGAGACTTCTATTCAGGAGGCTTATTGGGGTGAGGATGATTGGCTGTATGTGAAGGGGGGGCCGGTCCCTTCGCTGCATACGGATGTATTGGGGGAGCGTGATGAGACGGCTTATTGGGCCGAACAGAACTACACCTTCTCTGCTGCAGAGGGTTTGCATTCGGATTTCCAATGGCTACGGACGCCGGAGCCGAACCGCATTTTCTCGGTTGGAGGCGAGGAGGGAAAAGGAAAACTCAGCTTGATCGGTCGTGAGTCGATTGGATCCTGGTTCGAACAGGCCCTCGTCGCACGACGACAGACACACTTCTCTTATGATGCCGAGACGGTGATCGACTACTCCCCAACCGACGAGAGACAGTTTGCCGGACTCGCCGCTTACTACTGTCGATACAATTTCTTTTACCTAACGGTGACAGCGCACGAGGACGGCCAGCGCGAGATCAGCATCATGAGTTCGCAGGCTTCCTATCCCGAGGGAAAACTGGACCTCCCAGCGCCAGTAACGATCCAGATTCCTAACGAGGGTAAAGTCCGACTAGCGCTGAGCATTCGGGGTGGCATTACGCTGCAGTTCTTCTATGCCCTCGAGGGCAGCGACCAGAAGCTGCAGAAGATTGGCCCCGTGTTTGATGCTTCCATTTTGTCCGATGAGTGCGGAGGACACTTGGCTCATGGGAGCTTCACTGGTGCTTTTGTGGGTATGGCTTGTTCGGACCTGAACGGGACAGAGTTGCCAGCGCATTTTGAGTCCTTTACATATCGACCTGTGAAGGATGCTCTTGATCGGTATGAGTAGTTACTCTCTGTATATCCCGTCTCTTGTTATGTAGCAGAATCAATGCTTAAGGGTTTTGTTATCTTTTGCCTGATGTAAAAATATATTGCTTTTTCTGAATAGTCACTTTTAATGGGTATATATAATCTCGGAGGGCTATACTGTCTGTTTGAAATTTTAGAGCTGAATAGCGCTAACATAGGTATATGATAAAGAGAGAAAAATAAAAAGAGCAAGAATGTAGGAAAATACAGTAACTATACCCTAAACACATCGCTCATATAGGTACTGTACAAGCACAGAATACTTGACAAACTAAGAATGATGAGCCTCAGACCACACCACTCAGCATCAAGTCCGATGATAAAACAAGGGATAAAACAGCGGGAGAAAAAGAAAAAGACCCGAGGACCAAATCCGGCAAATAGAATATTATCAACCTCGTGAGCGAGAGAGAGGGAAAAAAAAAAAGAGGAGAATCGGGATGTGGAGGTCCCCCACGTCCGACGCAACCAAAATGGTTCACTTCCTCCCGACCACCACCATTAAACGAGAATAAATCGAAAAGGGGAAGAATTAATAATTAATTAGGAGTGACGACCTCGTAGTGATAATTGTCGAGGGCTAGCTAGTATTCGGGGACATCATATCATACCTACGTATCATCTGGTGATTCTGCTTTTTATTCGAGGATTCATCCATCATCACCACCCTACACTACCTTATTACTACTATACATTGCACACATATACACCATGGGTAAGACATTCATCCTCACCATCATCACTATTTCTAAATATGATTCATCTCTAACTATCCTCCTCAGGTCTCACTCCCGTCCATTTCTTCTCCCATGGATCAACCATGATGCTAGGCGAAAAGTCCGAATCCGCCGATTACTGGCGGAAATGCGGCGACGAGGCCCTGGCCCAGGGTATCAAAGGCGTGGTGATTATGGTATATTCCATCTCCTCCCAGCATCAATCAATCAAACAATCAAACAAACAAACAAACAAACCCACTAACCAAATGGGACTGACAAAAAAAAAAAAAGGGCGCACACTGGGACTGTCTCGGCGACAAAATAGAAGTAGCAACGAACCCCAACCCGGGCAAATCCCCAGTCGCCTACGTCCACCCAGACAAATACATCAACTACGAACTCAACCCAGACCTCGCAACCTCCGAACGATGCATCAGCATGCTCGCCAACGAAGGCTTCAACGTAAGCGGCAACCCAACCTTCGACTGGATCCACGACGTCTACCTCATCCTCATCCACATGTTCCCGAACGGCTGCCCCCCGACAACCCTCATCTCCATGAACGCCCGCTACGACCCACACTACCACATGAAAATTGGCTCGACGCTCCGTCCGCTCCGGAAGGAGAATTACCTCCTCATCGGGACGGGCGGCGCCGTCCATAACCTGTACCGGAACCGCTGGGCGCCCATGATGCGCTTCCGGGACAATTTTGCGATGGAGACGGCGCCGGAGCAGTGGGCGTTGGAGTTTCGTCAGGCGGTCGAGGATGTTATTACGAAGACGTCGGGGCCGCAGTTGAGGAGGGCGATGACGAGGTTGATGAAGCATCCGCAGTTTCGGGATGCTCATGCTACTGATGATCATTTTATGGCGGCGTTGTTTGTTGCCGGCGCGGTTGGCGATTTGGAGGATGCGGGGACAAAGGCGGTTTTGGCGGCGGAGAGTTGGGAGTTGACGAATATGTGTAATTCGCAGTTTACGTTGGGGGAGTGGTCGAAGGAGATTTCTGTGGCTTAGTTTTTTTTTTTTAAATTTTATTTATTGTTGTTACTGTTAGTATTGTTCAGTTTTGTTAAGTTGGTTGTAGATTGTTAAGCTGGGTTTAAGACTTGATTTCTATAGTACAGGTACCTAGTATAAACCTTTCATATCAGGTATTGTATGTGAGGTCAAGTCTTACCTATATAACACTGCCTACGTGGAGTATTTGTGTTGTGTTCCTTCTATCCCCTTAATTAATAGGTACTGAACTGGATCTACACCTGTCATACTGCAATGTGAAAACTTGAAAAAAAAAAAATATAGATATGAAATTTATAAATTATACAAAAACACCACATACTTCAAATCTACGAATGCATCCTCCTCACAAACGTAAAAGTATAATACCCCAAAGTCGACACCGTCGCCACCAACGAAAACAACGTAATCATGCCCCCCGTAATAATCCCCTGTTCGAAGAACCCAATCCGACGTCCCAACCGCTGACCCGTCGAGGGCAACGGGGCGAGGACCTCCTTCCACACCGCAGTGGACTCCTGCGAGCCCGGGTGGTCGAGGACCTTACGGACCAGCCCGGAGCTGCTGCTATCCGTTACAAACTGGGGTCGCGGCACCTGGAAGATACTGGTCGGGTAGCGGGTTGAGGGGTTCGAGGGCGCGTTGATGGGGAGGGCTGGTCCGATCAGCATCTCCATTGGTACTTGGTTCACCCAGGACACGTATGCGTCGATGAACTGCGTGAGGTACTTGGCTGCTGCGGGGGCAGCGAAGGCGTATGTTGCAGCTAGGGTTTCCAGTCTAGAGATGAAATGAATTATGGTTAATTGATATTTCTCCAAAGAGTAGGTAGGAGCGTCCTTAATTTGGGGGGGGGGAGGAGAAGCATACGAGGCGCTATAGTCAATTGCATCGTCGAGACTAGTAATCGGATGGAGAACTAGCACCTTTTCTTCGACTTTCTTCTGGAGAAGGGGGGAATTACTAGATGGGATATGGGTTAGCAAATACATATATAAGGTTTGTGTGTATAAAGGAATAGCCATACCGATCATGAACCTCCACTATCCCCCACCCGGATCCCGAAACCAACACTCGAGCGCTCGCATCCTTGTGAGCCAGATCCAGAAATGATAGCCCCGGGCTCGCACGACGCGGGTTCACAGGCTTCTGTCTTTCTTCGCCCACCGGGCCGGCAAGATACCTTGAGGCCTGCGGAATGATCGCCTCGACAAAGGCCTTCATCGCGAATTCGTTCACCAGCACCACATCTGGAGCGTAAGTTGAGCGACCTCCAAAGGCAAATCGCGCCGCCACGAGCGCCTCCGCAGCTCCGGAGATATCTGCAGTGCGATCGACGACTGCAAGGGTGCGCGCGGTGGTGGGCGAGACGAGACTCTCCCTGGACAGCGATGAGGAGTCGGTCTGGCTTTGTGCTAGCACTAGCACTTTCTTGAGAAAGGCCGCGTCTGGTCGCTGCTCACTGATCGCAAAGGTATCAGCGTCCAATGCTTGCGGCAGGATTTGACGGAGCAGGGGTGGAAGAGCCATGGTGTTTTTGGTCAACTATATATAGTCCAATTAATATCTCTTTGTTTATTTCATTCTTTATTTCGCATGATTGAGCACCACTAACCTCAAGAATGACACAATTTCCGGCAGAAAGAGCCGCACTGAGCGCTGAAATGATCGAGAAGAACATGGTATGTGTCGTAGGAATAATGTAGATAATGCCAGTTCCACGCTGAGTGATACTGTCCTTCCCATGCGCCACGCGATACTCATTCGCGAGATCTTCTTCTATATTTAGAGAGAGATAATGTGTTCGCAGCTCCTTTAGAGCAAGACAGATCTCCGCCTGCACCTCTTCTGGGCTATTTGTGGAGTCGGTCTGGATGGCATTCTTGATCTGATCAATGTGCTGTACGAGAGCAGATTGGAGACGGTGGAATTGGGATTGACGATATCGAATGTTGTGACAACGACCATCGATCTCTGCGGCGACGAGTCGGGGGAAAGGTTGTGGGGAGACCATTTTTATCTCTCTGATATTTTCTTTTTAATATTTTATTTGAATAAAAAAGAGTGTCTGCCTCTGTCTTTTCTTCTCTTCTTCTTCTTCTTTTATGATTAATTAATTTCTCTTTCCTTTCTCGTTGGGGGATGGTTGGATAGTATAGGAGAGGTGGGACGATGATGTATGTGGACACAAAACTTCTCGTTCGGGAATTTCCAAGTCTTTCTTTACTTACATTTTAAAAGGAGAGAAAACGAAAATGAACACAAGCGGAGGAAATTGACGAAGCTACAATAAAATCATCTTGAGCTTCCATTCATTCTTTTTCTCCTCTTTCCCCCCTCATTCGGTTCCGAAATTGTTCTCTGAGCTCATACCACTGATGGTCATTCTCGGGATGTGGAGGACGCCACTACACCCCTTCTTCCCTCCCTTATTCTTACTATTACTATTACTATCACAATTCTGAAAGGTGGAGAGAGAGACAGAGAAAAAGAAAATCATCCATCAAGAAGTCATCCTTGTCAGTAATTCATCTCCAGAAGAGAAGAAACACCCAGAATCAACCAAATCAATACCATCTTATCCTCTTCTTCAGCTTCACCACAAGATGTCCTCTACAACCACAATCACACACAACAACACCCTCTCCATCCTCACCGACTACGAACTGCATCACAGCGGCACAGAAGACGCCGCATCCAGCAATAGCAACAGCAACAACAACGAACAAACCCAAAACGCTCACACCACCTCACAACCCTCCAACTGGCCCTCGAACTATCGTCGAGTCCCTGCCCACCGTCCTATCAATTACAATCTGAGTCGTGATGAGCGACCAGCTGGAAGTAATGTAGGCGAATTCATATTCATTCAGTCCATGTTGCATGGGGTGTGGTTGAATGCGGTATGTTATCTTCTATTTCCAATATTGTATCTCGCAAGTCGACTAGATATCTTACTTATTGGCCATAACACTAACGGTATTATTATATATAGTCGGTTTCACGTCTCTGGCGATTTACCGGGGGGAGAATCAATGATCGCATCTTCCGCTATGATGTTGGTGGTGAATTTTAATTTATTTCCTTTTTGTTTTCTACGTACAGTGGTACTTGCTGGATGGCTGGAGTGGCTGTGGATAAATACCTATCTATCTATCGATATAGAGATTTCCATTGTATCTTCTTTTTTTCCTTCTTCCGTGTTTGTATGCTGAACTGACATATCTATCTATTTAATTTTCCGTACTGTGGTGACGTTATAATTGATGATACTAGGTCAACCTAGGTAGGATCCTAGGTGAAATGAAAAAGAGAAAAAAAAAGTACCCCGGAAAAGGACCACTAAGCCGATGATAGTATTATCTGACTACAACCTAGGTACTAACTTACTAACTACCTTAGGATACGTAACTTCTCCCCCGCGTCATGATGGAGCCCTTGGTTCGCCAAGAGGTGGAGAGCATCTTTGCCCGAGCGGCGGTCCCGATCCTCTCTCTCTCTTCCTTCCTTTCGACTTTACCTGTAGCCTACTACTAAATACCCGGTACTGGATACCTACTAATATATGTAGTTAGGATGTCACAGTGCCCAAATAGAGTGGGAGCTATAGTACAGCTTAGCTTCTTGCCAGTGCATCTTTGCATAGTTTACTCTACAACTCTTAACCCTTTCTTTCTCAGCGCCACTCCCATAAACTAGACTAAGGTATATTTAATTAGCCTAGTATGAGAATTATATATAGACACCTAGCCCTTCTTCACTAGCACTTACTTACCTACGGGCCTATGTAATATATAACTATAAATTTAAAGATTGTATACCACTTCTAAGGATGATTGCCTGGTATACTAGAGATCCTACATAATAACAAGTTTTGAACAGCAAATTGATTATTGGGCTCTCCAGTCCGCGGGACGTCATTACATTACTGAACCTTGATGTATGAAGTGGCAAACTTTACCATCTACAGAAAATCCCACACAAAATCCCACACAAAATCCCACACAAAATCCCACACAAAATCCAACACAAAATCCAATACAAAATATCTCTTAGGCGTGAGCTTTTTTGCAAAGTGGCCAACTTGCAAGTCACCACACGTGTTCTAAAATCGTCAGGGCCCAGTCTCTTCTCATAGCCTGCCAGTGCTTGTTGATACATCTCCTCGGCCTCCTTTAGCTTGCCCTGATCCCAGTAGATACCCCCAAGATTGCTAACTGTATCAAGGGTAGATGTATGATCTGGACCCAGTGCCTTCTTCTTGCCTGCCAGTGCCTGCTGAAACATCTCCTCTGCCTCTTTTAGCTTGCCTTGACCAAAGTAGAGAGCCCCAAGGTTGTTGATTATTTGAAGAGTACATGCATGATCTGGACCTAGCGCCTTTCTCATACCTGTTAGTGCTTGCTGAAACATCTTCTCTGCCTCTTTCAGCTTGCCCTGATTGTTGTAGAGAATTCCAAGGTTGTTGATTGTTTGAAGAGTAGGTGTATGATTTAGACCTAGTGCCTTCTTATAGCCTGTCAGTACCTGCTGATACATCTTCTCTGCCTCTTTCAGCTTGCCCTGATCGTTGTAGAGAGAACTAAGGCTGTCAACTATATTTAGGGTAGATGTATGATCTAGACCCAGTGCCTTCTTATAGCCTGCCAGTGCCTGCTGATACATCTCCTCTGCCTCTTTCAGCTTGCCCTGATTGTAGTAGAGAATTCCAAGGTTGTTGATTGTATTTAGAGTAGATGTATGATCTGGACCTAGTGCCTTCTTATAGTCTGCCAGTACCTGCTGATACATCTTCTCTGCCTCTTTCAGCTTGCCCTGGTTGATGTAGAGAATTCCAAGGTTGTTGACTGTATCCAGAGTCAATATATGATCTGGACCAAATGCCTTCTTATTGCCTGCCAGTGCCTGCTGATACATCTCCTCTGCCTCTTTCAGCTTGCCCTGATTGTAGTAGAGAACTCCAAGGTTGTTGATTGTATTTAGAGTAGATGTATGATCTGGACCTAGTGCCTTCTTATAGCCTGCCAGTACCTGCTGATACATCTTCTCTGCCTCTTTCAGCTTGCCCTGGTTGGTGTAGAGAATTCCAAAATTGTTGACTGTATCCAGAGTCAATATATGATCTGGACCTAGTGCCTTCTTTTTACCTGCCAGTGCTCGCTGATACATCTTATCTGCCTCCTTCAGCTTGCCCAGATGAGAGTAGAGATCTCCCAAGGCATGCTGGGCTGTCAAAAGGTCAATTCTGTTTTTTAGCCAATCGTTTCTGCCGCGTTGAATAATATTATTTGCATGTGGGAGCAACCGCTGCTGAAGCCCTGCATAGTCTCGATCTTCTAGGCTTGGGACCATATAGCCAACAGAGACTAGTGCCAGCTCATACAATTGAACTCTATGGTTTTTTGATGCAGCAATATGAAAACACCAGTCCTGAACCACAGGATGTATAGTATAGCTTCCTTCCTGTTGTTTTGTCCCAGTAAGGGAAAACCCAATCAATATCTTGATATTTGCCTTGAATGCTAGTTCATTTGACACTAACTTCTTAAACCAAGATGGTGTGGAGAAGCATTTTAGACCGCTCTGTATTAATTCATACCAAATATCTTGATTATCAAAGTAAGCAAGCAAGAGCAATAGCATTGCAGCAGTTGGATTGCGTTTCTGGATTTCTTTATATGTGATCATCCATGTCTCTAGAATATTGCCTTGCTGGTAGTGGCGCGTAGGCTCGGACTGAGATTGCAAATTTGGCCAGGCTGTTTTGTAAAATTGTAAATATTTTTTGATACTGGTTCCGGTTTCACGCATGAAGGCCCCAGCAAGCACAATCGCCAATGAGAGCCCATCCAGTTGATATACAAGGGTGGTTAGATCTTTAAGAAAGAAAATTAGTCTTAGTGCTCAACTTCATCTAATAATGAACGTCGTACGGACCTTGTTCAGCCTCAGCTTGCGTAACGTCTTGGGTTGTGAGGCCGCTGCTCTGCAGTAATAGCTGTGTGGCATCCCCCTGCCTAAGTTTTTGAACTGGAAATGGTTCCCCTAATTCAGTGAGCTTCTGGAGCCGGGAAGTAATGATAATAGACCCGTGATCAGCTTTGGGGAAGAATTCACGAAGATCATATCCATGATCATTATGATTTTTAGGTGGAGAATATTGGTCAATATTGTCAAATATAATCAACCATCTAGTGTTGCCTGGCCTTGCTAACCAATGAAGTACTTGGTTTGCTCTTTGTTTTACTTCCTCTTCATTGGCTACCTCAGAGCCCATAGGCTGTCCTTGTATTTGAGGGAGGCAAGAACTCAAGGATGACACCAATGTAGATTGATCTTTGCCGCTCAGCCAAAAGACTGCTGTAAAGTCGCTGTTGTGTTTTCGTGCAAAGTGAATTGCCAGCTGCGTTTTCCCAATGCCACCAAGACCATAGAGGACCGCAATTCTTCGTGTCCGAGAACTTTCCGGCTGTAAATAGCTCCATAAATGATCCAGGTCATCCTGGCGCCCAATAAACTCCTCAACCGCGGGGACTGCGGTAAGGTCCAGCGGGATACAGAACTCATTGGATTCTATATAAGTAAATATTCTGTATATACACAAACTTACTTTAAGTTTGCACTAACCTTCTTCAACAGTAGGTCTCCAAATCTCTAAGAAAGCTTTAGCAGTTGCTGCCCCAGTTGTTGCTGCATAGGGCTGCCATGCGTCATTCTTGTGGCTATCCGCATAGTCACACACCCCTTTGATAATAATGCATGAAATATTATTCCATACTCCTGCACCCTCCATTTCAAACCCAATCACACCTTCTGACTTGACCAGATGGTCACGGTGCTCGCCGGATTTCATCACAGTATCGGCGGATGCGATTGCCCCGATATGTATATTTGGACTATGGTTTTCTATGTAGTCTCGACGTCGACAAATTCGGTTCTCATCACAACCCAAACGGGTACAGATTCTGTCTAGGGCTTCTTTGCAGATATCTTTGGACGGCTCATCAATACAAATACATGTAGGAGACAAATTTGTGCTGTAGTGCTTGTGTTGATATGATGGTTCAAACAGGACATCATCGGCAGACTTCGGGCGATGCCAATCAGGTTGTAATACCTGGATTGCTTGCACATGCTGTAGCATCTTGGCTTCAAGATATATGCGAGATTTTTTGGCCTGGAGGCCGGCCAGTATTGTTCTGATTTCTCGGTTTGGCTTTCCGAGCACGTCCTTCACATCTGTCTTGCGTTCAAACCCTCCAGGATACTGCCGGCCGAAGTCATATTCAATCACTGCATTGCTTATTATGGCATCTCCCAGGAATATCTCTCCACCAGTGGACGGGTATGGAGCACCTCCACAGATACCAACAACTAGTGCCACTCGTATCCTTTTGTAGCTGACTTTCAGGCTTGATGCCACACCGGCAGCATTTCCTTTCCCCATGCCGGGCATGTAACATAAAACCACATTGTGATTCCCGATTCTGCCATTAATATATGCATTGTCGTCCCCAGGTTGTTTCCCGTAGAATACACCGAACCTATCATAGGTTTCATCGAAAAGTTCTTCAACAGCTTCCGCCTCGAGGGTCAGCGCACAGATGATCGCGACCGCAAATCCATCCCGACTGGCTGGGCGCATCCGGGGCAACCGATAGTAATAGATCCAAGGACTTTAAAGAGAGCTGGTCATTTCAGGTACTCCATATAGATGGATAGCCGTGTGTTCTAGCAGACAGAGATAAAGCAGGCAAGTCTCTGGGACCGGGCTGGGTTGAGGTCATTTCAGCCTCGCGATAAAACGCCCACCAACCAAATAAATGCATTAGTCGCCTGAATGAGGGGTAGTCAACAAGGCTGCGCCCAATTCAGCCACACGAGGTAGAGGGAAGTAATATTGGGCCATTTCTTAGAAACTTGAGAGATCTTAGATTCTTCGAAGTATATCCGAATCAAAAATTTTAGTAAATTGTAAAAGATTAAATTGCAGTTTAAGAACACGCTTGCTGGGAGCCACAGTAACGGTACTTGGATTAATTACTGGGCCGTTTTCAAATTATTTAAAGTACATACTTATGATATAACTCAAATATTCTCTCTCTCTCTCTACACAACCATAATCTTAGAAGTGTTTAAAAATATAAAAAGGCAACACCTAGCCAGTTTATTGAAGCACCCTCCCTATCCCTATATTGATGGTTTGTCTTACTTTCACAGAACATGCTACAAAGTTTTGTGTATTTACAATATATAAGGAACTATTTACTTTTTATACTTACATTAATTATTAAATCAATATACAAAAATTAAGATGGTTCAGACTACGGAAGCGGCACAGAGAAAGAGTTGTATATAGAGTCGCAAACCGCTTGCCTCTGTACTTCATTCATTTTATCTTTTATCTTTCATCGTTCACTATCCGCTTAACATGCATAGAGCGATAGACCCCTATATTATTATACACGTAAGCGAGGAAGAAGTACATAACGATAGATATTTATTATATGTAAGCCCATGTTACAACCTATCATCCCAGGACTTTTGCAACTTTTGCACGTGGGACTCTGTCGCCCACCCCAGATCTGCCTGGATCCCGCGCAATAAATTGATGATGATTTGTCGCTCCCCTGGCTTCTCCAAACACTGACCCACAGCGAAGAGCAGAGTGATCATGTGTATTCGGGCTCCACTCTGCGGTCGACCTAGTGCAATGCCGCAGATCTCTCGACAGCGATAGTCGACCTCCTTTGTCAGTTCTCGATATCCTTGGAGTCGGTCAAAGGCCGTACTCGGGCCACCAACTTCGTCAGACGGTCGATTGAGGGATAGGGCAAGTCGGCCCCAGTGGTAATGTTGCATGGCTGCGGCACAGGAGGTAAGACTATAAAATATCTCGGGGAACGGTAGGGCTTCCATCTCCGTCGGCTTTGATAGGTTTTTGGGTTGTTCCAGCCGTAAGCAGGGGCGGAAGGTTTCCGGTATGCTCTCAATCCAGGATTGAAACTCAAAGGAGAGCTTGAGCCACGCGGATGTGGTGGGGTATGAGCGTGGGGAGGGTGTGCTGGATAGTGTGGGACTGGGACTGGGAGATCGGCTCGATGATTGAGCACCACTACTACCGCCAGTCCATTGCTCTAGTTGGCACCTCTTGGAGGCAGCTAGAAAATTTGAGACTTTATTTAAAAGCCGTGTGAGGCGGTTGGCTGCTAGGTCCTCTTGAGAGAATGTGACCCGGCTCTGGGCCATCTCCTTGGGCGAACAAGAATCTCCCTGCTCATTGACTGGCAGCCCAGCGGCTCGCCATAACACTAGATTCTCCGAGTCAAAGTGGGTTGGTAACCGGTTGAAATATGAAGCAAGATAATCATGACGCGCAAAAATCCAGAACGCTGCCGTAATTCCATGAGAAAAGGTAGTAGAGCTACCCGGGGTATTAGTAATTAATTCAAGTAGGTGATTAAATAATGGTCCAACTTCGGTAAGATGTCTACGAAATAACAGCTGTTAGCATGGTCTGGTTTTGTTAATGAAAAGAGAAGCACACCACGTACAATTGCCAATTTTCTCCCGGCTCATCGAGAAGTTTGTATGTAGTAAGTATCGCAGAAGCAGCCAGGAGATTTTCAGTTTTCTTCCAAAAAACATCACTAGTAGGCCCTTCTTGGGGCGCAATATTAGGCTTTTTCAGGTGAAGATCTAACCATTGACTAACAATCCCGACTGGTGATTCTAGAACGGCTGACGTAGAGACAGCTGCGTAGGCATCAGAAGCTGACGGGTTCATATGTGACACTGCAAGGTAATAGTAATTGGCAGCTTTGAGGAACCAATCGACCTGCAGTGAATTTGGGTATGTTTCTGTAGTAGCAGGGCTCGTGAACATGCCACTGGTAGACTCATATTTTACTCCTTTCATTCTACCTAGGTGCTTCGCAGATAATGCGGCTATCGAATATTTCAAACATGGCTCGTTTATCGCACGTATGGGAACATAGGCTTTGAAGAACTTCCCAGTGTCCGAGAGATCCAACCTGTAGCAAATATGAGCGCCCAGAACCACACACATAAAGATCATTTATAGGCGAAACAAAGGAGAGCACTTACCAGGCAGCTAGGACCTCGCAAAAATGTCGTATGAGAAATGAAATCTCATGTTCAGTTCCTGTCATAAGTTCCGAGAAAATGTCCTGAAATTCCTCTTTATCGCTATGCTGCGAGAGGCTCCTTGAAGAAGGCAATTGAGCGTGGGGAGAGAGTTGCCGTGGAGTAAACTCGGGCTGGCTGGTCCCCTTAGATACGTCCCCAATGGCACTATCAGATGCAACTTCGGTTCTAGCCTGAAAGGACATGCTAGTGACTGCGCCCATATGCGAGGGTGTGACTGGCGTCATTTGATTGGGACCTTGAAAGGTAGGAAGCGGTTCTGGTTGAGTTTGTGCGCTCGTGGCTAATTTCGATAATTCAGGACGTGTTTGCGTTTGAGGAGTTGCACCCCTTCCCGACGTCTGCTCGGGTTCTGATTGATGGTCTTTCGCAGTCTACTAGATGGTGAGGGGATATCCCAGAGAGTTCTTTTCTGGAGCACTTACGTCGGGTGTGCTTCTACCTGCCGTGCTCGCGCTTCTCGAGGCATTGTCTTGATAAGGCGCATATCTCCTCCGTACGATGGCGCCCTGGTCAATGAATTTGCGGGTTTGGATGTATCCTGGACATTCCACTCCGGCGTTTATACAGCGTTGACATTGCGGGCGTGTCTCATCACACTAGTTATATTATTTTAGAAACTTCTTCCTTTTTTCTTCTCCTCATTGTTTTTCTTTCTTTTCTTTCCTTTCCTTTTTTTTTTTTTACATTCATGAAGGAAATTCACAAACCTTTAAATGTCTCTTTTTACACCGCTCGCAAGCCTTGTTCGACGGTACCCCAGGCATCGTTCACACTCAATTATAATGACCGATCCGTGTCGCGCAATTCAATGAAGAGAGTATTGTTCGTCGAGAAAATTCTGCACGCTCGACAATTCTTGCGCAGGTGTTGATTTCGTAGTCGCTTCTGGAGAAATTCTTCATGTGCCGGGTCAGGTAGAGTCGGATTACTTTTCATTCTCTTCTCCCACCTCTCTCTCTCTCTCTCTCTCTCTCTCTCTCTCTCTCTCTCTCTCTCTCTCTCTAGTTCTCTATCCCCACCTGCTCGCTCTGTGTCTATATCTCGCTCTGTGTGTCTGTATATCCCCCTAAGAATGCGATTGCATGGCTGAATAATTCCGCCGGAGGCCGGAACTGCCCCCTATCTCTCTGGCTTACAAAAGTTGCTAAATTGGGTTGGATGCGCTCAATGGGGACCGCCGAGCGGAGGACAAGGAGAATATTAAGGTGAGGAAAAATAAAGTTGACAATGAAGACACACGGCTGGTAGTTCGACTTGGAGAAAAGAAATCAGATAGCTGGGTTGGTTGGTTGGTTGATAGCTAGAGACTTAGTTAACTGGTTGTGGCGACCTCTCTCGGGGAAGTGAACATTATTGCAGCAGGTAGGTAGTAAGTTCCACCGTCTGCGGTGAATGGATGGATGTCCCTGCCCCGCAGATGCCGACCGAAGAAGGTTGTATGTAACGGAGGTACGGGATTGAGGGTCTATTACTCACCAGTGAGTCTAATAGCCCTCAGAAAATCAAATCTCTATACCGAGGTTGGAGGTGTCGTATAGCTAATAGTTAATAATTTCGGAACCTTTCCCGACGGCGTTGATTTTCCTAGAATCCTTCCTTCTAGCTGAGTTCCTTAGCGAATGAGATAAATGAGCTAGAACTTATTGTGCCAAGTTAATAGCTAGGTACCTAAATGAAGGCGTTATTAACAGTGATAATTATTGGGCAGCGAGTTATCCAAGGAGGGAACTAGGTTAGGTACGGTATGGTAAGGTAAGGTAGCCCTGTAGCCCCTTAAGCGAGTCTTAGTACAACGTGACGTCACGGGCCGATGATTTCCCTCTGTTCCCTGCCGAAGAAATGATCCGATCCGTCTGATTCTCGGCAGACTATTAGGGGTGTATATATCTACACGGTCAACAAAAACCTATACCTTGTTACAGCGACGGTCTTTGCAATTGCAACTTGAAAAAGGGGTGATTTATTCTTCAATAATGGGGTATTCGAATAAAAAAAAAATACAGGATTTATCGGAATAGGGTTTTATATTTCAAATTGTTATTTCAATAAAAGATAAAAAAAAAAAGGTAAAACAAAGAAATGACCTAGGTGCCATTTTTTAACCCTTGTAAGCGATAGTCACGTCAAGGATGATTTGACGATCCTCGGAGATGTTTCCACCAATGCCACCAATATCGGTCTCAGCAGCCGTGTAAGCATTGTTCACCGATTTGGCACCAGGAGAAATAGAAGAGCAAACACCGCTAACGGTCTCGCAGATCTTCATGCCCTGAACTTTGAGGCCGGCGTTCTGGGGCATAATAGCAGAGACATCAAAGCCAGACCAACCGTTGTTAACGGTGCTATCAAAGTCGAATTCACCCCAGGTGGTGGCGTAACCGCCGTTGGAGTCTGTAGGGATGGATGAGCCACGTGCAGCAGCGAAGCCACCATTGGTATCGGAGTCGAAAGCAACATATTTGGTCTCGCCAGCGTTCAGGGTGAGAGTAAGGGCAGAGTGGCCGTACCATCCGTCCATACTGCCATCAGGGCCATACTTGTTAAAGAAGACCACAGTCCAGGGCACGGAGTTTTCACCGGAGATCTTAGCAATATATTTGTAGCTGGAGGCTTGAGAGGCAGAGATTTCGATGATATTGCTACCCCAAGGGTTACCGACATTGCCCTGATACGTGTTACCTGAGCCAGAGCTGGAGGTACTGGCACCGAATCCGGCGGTGGACCAAGAGCCTGAGCTAGAAGAAGTGGCAGAGACAGCACGTCTCTCATGGCCCTGAAGGCGAGTGGACAGAGCGCTAGAGGTGAGAGCTGCCAGCAGCAGGAGAGTCTTGGTGAATTGCATTTTGTTTTGAGGTAGAAAGAAGACAGGGTATAATTGATGGATGATCAAGGACGAGGAGGGTCGATGGGGAATGAGTGTCGGGGGTCGCGTCAAGCGATTGAAATATAGTCAAGTCGAAGTGGTCGACGGCCGAGAACTGTTACACTAGGTAACAAAAAGAGCAGTGTAATAAAGGAATGTCGAGTAGTTGGAAAACAACCACTAGGGAATGAATGTAGTACAAGAGAAAGCACAAAGATGGAAAAGAGATTGACTGTTGGAGATGGAGACCTGGAGGGGGTTTCCACCTCCTATATATAAGATTTAGAATCAAGGGTTCCATGTGTTCCATTTTTGCCGCCGTCGTCAAACGCGCATCTTTTGGTCTAGAAACCATGGTGCTGGCGTGGCTTGAGACTGGGGGGTGTTGAGCACGGCGTACGTCAGGAAAAAGTATGTACTATCTGAATTTGTGGACATCCACTGTGGGAAAAGAGGGATGGAGATTTATTGGACAGACAGATCCAAGAAGCTCAAACCAGTGTCAATAGAAGGAATCCCAAAGCAATCCCATTGGCCCCAGGCCTCACGGCAACACTCCACAGTCAACTATGATATGCATTGGAGACGATAGTTTGTTTCTGGATGTAAACGCGCGGACAGGACTAATTGGTTGGCATTGAATGGGGTTTTGCATCAAGAGTGGCTCAGGTGTGGGACTAGGTCTTCATTTTCACCGGACTCTAACTTCTAGAAGAAAATCTTCCACAGCCAAGCTCTTGTCCCTGTTGGCTCCCATGTTTGAAGTGCGGGAGAAGAAAAAGGCTGTAGCTGCTTGCCACCTCGTCTCCAACTGCCGTTCGTCAGCCGTGATGAATCGATGGTTGAATAGGGTCAGGGGAATGCAAAAAGGGAAGGCGAAGGCGCTAGCCAGTTAGTTCTAGTAAGAAGTCAAGGGAGTCCCGGCCGTAGGGAAAGGTCCAGAGTGGGTCAAAACAGGAAAAATTGTCTTGGGACGTCCAGGTTGTGAATAACATCAATTACTACTACCGAGGGAGTGGATCTAGTTGGCGGTCCCACTTGACTTCTACACAAATGCTCCGTTATTCAAAGTCTATGTCAAAGAGTATGTATCATTATCGATATTAATTGGTAAACAATTCAAGTCCTAGAAAACATACACTTTAGTTTACCTAGTAAAGTATGCAACATATACAAAGATTGCTCTACATGATATTGAGTCTGCTCATGACATTTGAAGCAGTAACATTGTGCCATTTCTAAAATTATCCGAAACCGCACCACATATTCTACTTCTACCTCAAATTCCATTATTATTGGCCCAATTGCACTCTGAAGCGAGTAAAAACTGCGGCTCCTGTACCATGGATCGTCAAGTCTGGGCCAGGGGCAATTTCAATATTCGCCATGTGGAAAGAAAGAAAACAAAAGGCCCTGACTAAGTTCCGAATTCGAATCTGTTTCTGGTTGACCAATCTGTTGCCTTTCCAAATGAAATATCTACAACATATTGTCAAATCCAGCAGACTAAACCATGGAATGCGCATTAAATGTCCATGGAACGTATAGTCTCCCCTGGCCCAAAACAGGAATCCCACCGGGCACCCACATTCGCTTAGAAGAACTTTTTTTGGGATTCCAGTGTTTTTCTTTTTCTTTTTCTTTTTTTTTTTTTTTTTTTTCATCTGCGCCCTGGATCCTGGATTGCGGTTCCTGGGCTGAGAGAGGCGTCTTCCGACTTGCGGGCAACAGGGTTGGCGAGGGGAGGCACAAGAGAATTATGGGATATTGGCCACTGCTAAGACAGCAATCAACCATCATTTTGCATGGAAGGGATACCGAGGAATAGAAGCCAAGAAAAGGGGTTGCAAATTATAACTTCGTAGTACGTACGTGCTTCTCGCCGTTACCCACAGACAGACTAATAATGAATAGTCCCCACTCGGTTGTATGTACCCATGCACCGGCCTTGGTCCTTTGTAAACTCAGAAAGGATTATTGCCTATCGTTGAAACCATCCAAGATAGAAGGCGTCTACGTATGTACTTCTGCCTACCTGGCCTCTAGGTTCTCTGGTCTCAATGATAGTGATCGCTGATCGCCCCATTTGAAAAACCTGTTTTGGCACAAGATTTTTTTATTTTGATTTTTTTTTTTTCAGCAGGCGGAAAAATGAGGAATCCAAAAGGCCCAAAGTTCTCAGTTGTCGATAAGATTTGATTGCCATATGGTCTAGAAGCTTCAGTTTGGGAGTTCTATACCTACCTCACAGACAAGGAAGTCTCCACGGCAAACTTACTTAGCTAGCTGGAGTTTATGGAGTACACGTACCAGATTTAGGGTTAGCATTAGTTTGCTAGTGGCAGATTCTAGATTCCATCGATCTCTTTATGGAGTAGACTAAAATGAAACTAGTTATATTGGTGATTAGGACTAAGACACTAGCTGAGTATCTGTAATGCTTATTCTTTTCTCTTCTTTCTTTCTGTATTTAGTTTAGTGCCGGGTGTATTTTGGGTGGTCTTGCGAAAAAAGGAGCGAGCGAAAGGAAAATTTGCACAGTTTATTCTGGTCCATCTCGTCCTACTTTCATCATCAACTATAGCTGGTTGAGGATTACTATTTGCCTTTGGTGGTAGCGTCTGAAGAAGCTTTTGTTCAGAGCCGAGATTGTAGCGCAAAGTTTGAGGGTGAATCTGGGTGCGTGTGTTTAGGATGAAGTAAATCGATATTAAGATTTTCTTTTATCTTTGAGAAAACTCTTTTATTTTCTTCTAACTTAGGGAGAAATTACATCTCACCTACATGTCTTGTATACTTAATTTCTCACAAAAGGGCACCCTTTACATTATCCGATCTTATGTGGCTGCTACTAAGTATGAATGGCTCTCCTTCGTTACAGGGTATCAATAATAAACACTATCTGTCCGCTCAGGAACCGTGGTCGGTGCGTCGTCTCTCATCTGGTGAGAAATTTCCGCATCACTATCTTCTCCATCACTACCAGGATTGAATCCCAGCTCCGCAGGCGGTGCCCGCATTCGACTAAGTTGCTCTTCATCCAACGTGGGAAGTTTGTATGGAGCCGGTGGGGAGTGTATATCACGGCCGGAGGGAAGATTGGCAAGCAAGTCCGTCGATGGGGGGACCAACTGAGTGTTAACCTAAATGTAGCATTAGAAATGACTTGTATTCGAAGCATGGAATCAGGGGAATGCAGGAGATGCACATACCATATCATTTCTCCGTACCCACTTTGTCTCCAGCATGTCAATTACCCGTCCTTCTTCCTCGCGACCTGCATTATCACCGGGTCCCAACTCCCCAGTATCCACTTGCTCTCGTGCCCCTGCATCCTTCTCCATCTGACGGCCCTCCCGCCGCTCCATCCAGCCCTGTTTGAATCTGGAGAGACCCCCACGTATTGTTGACTCTTTCTCTGCAGTGGGAGTTCCCGTGCTGCCACCCCGTAAGCCCAACATGCCTTTTGCCGCTCTCAACCAGGAAATCCCCTCCCCCACTTTCTCGGTAAGCTCAGCATCAATCCCAAAGAATCGACAGGCTCGCGCCCGTGCGACTAAACCCAGAACCCGTGTATATCTAATCAAGTCGTCGTTGATACCCGTCTTGTCGCCCTCCGCACTAACAGAGCCTAGACTCGCCTTGGCTTGCTCTGCATACTCCGCAGCGCGGATGCAAAGTCGCGCAAAAAGATGGGCGCGAATCTTAGGAATCTGGGTTGCGCCGACCATCCAGTTTTTATTATTCGGATTTCGCTCCTGAATACAGGTGATCAAGTATGAATCATCTTTCAACACCGCAAGGAGGGTAGCTTCCGAAAGCGCGAGGGACGATAGCGCGGCTTGCGTAGCCGGGGCAAGATCTGGTGGCAGGGTAGAGCATTCTTGGGGGTCGGATGTGAATGAAAAAGAGGAAGCTAGGAGTGCATGTACGGCGCTTGCATGGAGAAGATATTTGGTTGCAGTTTGAACAGCAGCGGTGTGTTGTTCAGGGGATAGTGCCGAGGAGCTGTAGAGAGTGTTGAGTACCCCCGAACGGGCCAAACCAGATAGCACGTAGCCTAATGTGGTCAGGACAAAAGATGTCTCGAACTGGATTCCTAGACCGCGTGTACGCCCGCGACCTTTTGTTTGATGGGTTTTGATCGATAAGAACGAGCTCGAGGCAAGGGTCGCATTCCACTCTGGTTGAAACTCGCGATGGAGGGTGACCTGAATTACCTCGCGAGTAGCTTCCAAAGGCTTTCCACTCAGACCGTAAGAGAGTGTAACAAGGTACGGTAGATAGTCATTCACAGCGGTGAGAACGGTGATTAAGTGAGAGTCGCGTTGAGGACCGCGGGGAAGACGGTTATGGGCTTTGAGGGCGAGGCGAAGAGCATGACGGGCAGTGGAGGCAGCTTGGGGGAGAGAGGGATGGGTTTGGGAGGAGATGAAGGAGTGGAAGGAGAGATGAGAAGTTGTTGGAACGTCAAAATTATAGACCATATTTAGAGGAGGGCAGATCGATGGATTTAGGGATAGTTGAATAGGGGGGAAATTCAATCATGGGGGATAATTAATTAAGTTGATTGTTGATGTCACCGCTGGCAGTTGACGCCAAGAGGAGCTGGAGGGGCTTTGTTTATCTGATAGCGTGGGGTTCAATCAGAGAGCTGCTGTACGCAGACATAACTTCTACTGGTCCTGTTTGCAGGGTCCAATTGGTAAGAAACATCTCAATTAAAGAGTGCTTGTCAATTCACCCTAGTAGACACCTTGATGGAATTCGAGGAAACCCTTCCAATCCCAATCATATATTTTTACAGGAAACTGGAACCATTGAGAACCTGCCATTTGACTGACCTAATCACACGTGAGCAACGGTCGGCATTTCATGATTCTCACTGTGACTGGACGCTTCGCTCCCCTTTTTCTCTTCATCTCAGGGTCTCACAATCATCGTCAAGTTGGCTCTTAGCTTCAAGCCTTAGTATTTAGCACCATACCCGGGTATCATTAACCGCCCGGAGTTAGTATGGGACAGCATTGAGCGTATGAGCTAAAGATGACTTGCTGCTCCTAAGCTAAGCGACACCGGACCAGAACATCCATTGATTAATGCCTTCAGCCTAGCTTTTCCGATCTCATCATGATTAGACTACCGACGAGTTAATTCTTGTATTACGATTATTGCTTTATCCCCAGGGATCACTACCTACGAAAACTAATGATGGAAGGGAAGAAAACTGCCCGCTGGTCACTAATCGTTTATCCGATGACTTCACCACCGGCTGTGTGTCCGGCAGTTGTTGCCACACACATATCCGGAGCCTGAATCGGAACGAGAGGGAACATGGGGACCAAAGCATTTCATTTTTTGAGGAGAAACTCTCCTCTTGAACCCCTCCTCTCTTGTTGTCGTTACCTTGTATTTCTCAAGAGTGCTTTGTTTTACCCAAAAAAAAGCATTAGAAAAAACAGACCTTCACTATGGCGACTACCGGCCTTCTCTATGTGACGATGCAGCCTCGTCCCTCCCTCCCCGCTGCCCAGTTCCACGACTGGTACAATTCCGAACACGGTCCGCTACGTCTACGCTTGCCCTTCGTCACCAATGGTTTCCGGTACCGTGCTGTTGATGGCCTTGACCCCGAATGGGTGGCTCTATACGATATCACCGACATGGTCGAGCTGACCCGAGAGACTTATCTAGCTCTCCGCGGTGATGGCATCAAGACCCCACGCGAGAAGGCCACCATGGCTCAGATTGCCGTTGACCGCCTGCTCTACGACTTAGTTGAGGACCAAAAGGTTGCTGACTATCAGCCCCTCGAGGACCTAGCTGACACCACCGCCGTCGGCCACGTTCTCATTGCCAACACTTCCACCCTCCCCGCTGACCCCGCCAAGGAAGACGATCTCAAGCGCTGGTACAAGGAGGAGCATATCCCCATGTTGGCTCGCGTCCCTGGATGGCGCCGTAGCCGTGTTTTCATCACCGCTGCCATTGATCCCAATGCCACTCGCGAGTTCGTTGCCCTCCATGAGTTCAGCCCTAAGAATGGCCTAGGTGGCCCCGAACACAAGGCCTCCATGGACACGCCTTGGCGCAACCGGATCTCGAACGAGGTCCTGACAAGCAAGAAGCGCCGTGTCTACAACTGGGCTTACACTTTTGGCCCCGCCCCCCGCGAGCTCTCCTCTCTCACCTCCTCGGATGTCATTGGACCCTGGTCTTCTAACGACGGCCGCACCCGCACCCTCCCCTCTCCTACCCGCCCCGCCGTTGAATCCTTCATCACCACTCCCGATGGTGTTGACCTCCAGTACCGCCTTGAGGGTAGCACAGACCCGCATAGCCCTGTAATCGTGCTCAGCAACTCTATCCTCGTCGACTACACTATTTGGGATGGCTTCGTCGAAGCCTTCCTCTCACAGCCTCAGAACCAGAAATTCCGCATCGTTCGCTACAACACCCGCGGCCGTGTCAGCAAGTGTGGTGAGAAGCCTGTCAACATTGACCTTCTTGCTTCGGACATCATCGCTCTTCTCGACGCCCTGCGCGTTCCCCAGGCCACCCTCATCGGTGTCAGTCTCGGCGGTGTCACTGTCCTCAACACCTCCCTCCTCTTCCCCGATCGCGTTACCCGTTTCATCTCCTGCGACACAAACAGCTCTGCTCCCGAGACCAACCGTAAGGCCTGGAACGATCGCGCTGCCGTGGCTGAAGCCGAGGGCGCCATTTCCACCGCTACGGGAGAGCCCATCATTGGTGAGGAACTCGCCGAAGTCACCACCCGCCGCTGGTTCGTCCCCGAGACCTACGAAACCCAGCCCGAGGTTGCCGCCCGCATCAAGGAAATTGTCCGCACAAACAGCCTTGATGGCTTCCGCAAGGCCATGCAGGCCCTCTGCGCCTATGATGTTCGCGAGCGAATGGCCAACGCCAGCGTTCCCGGTCTCTTCGTCGCCGGTGAAGGTGATGGTATCCTTCCCAAAACCATGCAACAGATGGCAGCCGATCTAAAGGGAGATTCTGAGTTGAAGATTGTCCCTAAAGCCGGCCATTTGCCCATGGTTGAGCAGCCCGCTGCCTTTGCTGAGGTGGTTAATGGATATATCCATTAAATTTCTTTCTACCTTTTCCTTTCTTTTTTTTTTATGACGGACTGAATGAGATCATGTGTATATAGAGGGATTTTACTACTTTCTAGAATAAAAAGAAAACATATTAACTGCATAAATTCTAATAATAGCACCCTGTAGATTGGTAACCTTGCAAGGTCCCCTCAAACAATATATAGTCTAAACTCATCAACAATGCCTTGTCAACATATGCAAACTGGTCAATCAGGATAACAAAATGAGGTATGAAAAGATAGGATATCAATAACTAGACTCTAGGCGGATATTTGTCTTTTAAATGAAAAAAAAAGGTCCTTCATACTTAGTAATACAGTCTCTAAGTCCATGATAAGAATATATAATGTACATACATTAACCTCCACTGGTTTTATTTTTTCAATATGTCCAGCCGAAAAAAAAAGAGATAGGGGAAAGGGAGAAAGAGAGGGGGGGGGGGGGGGGGGGGGGGAAGGTTTAAAAAAAAAATTAAAAAAAAAAAAAAATTTTAAAATATTTAAAAAAAAATAAAAAAATTTTTAAAAAAAATAAAAACCAAACAAAAAAAACAACCAACAAATAGCCCCAAAAATTAAAAATTGTTTACGCGGAAATGAAAATCAAAAGGAAAAAAGCTGGAAAGTGAGAAAACAATTTCCAATTAAAAAAGACGAAACAGAGACCAATACAAAGT
>JAPDES010000163.1:0-32149 GCA_027569235.1 Aspergillus sparsus
CTTATTAAAAAAATATTTTTTAATAATTATTTTATTTAGTAATTTAGTAGTAAGTATTTCTTATTTATAAAAACTTTTATTATATTTATATTTAATTATAGAATCTTAAGCCCTCTATATAGCTTATAGCCATTAATTAAATTAATTAGTCTATAAACAAGCTAATAATATTAATAAAGGCAGTAAAAAAAGCCTAAATATAAATAATATAAATAAAAGATCTTTATAATACTAATCTATAGCTTTAAATAATCTAATAGGCTAAGTATTTATAGTAAATATATTTTTAAAATTTATTTAAGGTAGTTACACCATCTTATTCTAAGATTATTAAGCTTATTAAATATATAGTCTAAATTATTTAGAATATAGTATACTAGCTTGCTTAATAAAGTAAATAAACTATATAATATTATAAATTTAAAATCTAGATAAAGGCTATATAAATTAAGTTAAAATAAATATTATATATATTACTGCAGACATATATATATATAAATAATATTTAAAAGTATATTAAACTATAGTAGTAGATGCTGGTATTAATTATCTACTATAAAATTAAATAACTATAATATAAAAAAGATATAGTATATAAAATAATACTTTAATAATAAAAAAAATAATAATAGCTATAAAAATTAATATAAAATTTATTATTTAATACTAAGACTTTTATAAATACTCTATCTAATAAAAGTTTATAAATAATAATAGCCCTTAAATAAGCTTGCTTAAAATTTTATATTAAGCTATTAAATTAATATTACTATATATATAAGTATAAAAGTATATTAGTATATAATATAGCTATACTAAATTAAGATGTAGTTTAATAGCAGGATTAGAGTGGCTTAACCTAACTGTTATACCTTAACCTTAACCTGGCCATAACCTGGCAGTCAGGTTAAGGTATAAAAAATTTTTAACTATATAGTTAAGATCAGGTTAAGATATAATTATTACTTTAATCATTTATACCTGCAGGTCAGGAAGGTCAGGTATAGCAGGTAGGTTAATAACTGCAGGTTAATTTATAATATATACATCCCTCTTATATAGATAATATACAAAGTATAATATATTTTTAATTATAGTATAATAATATTCTCTAGTTTTAGCCTACTTACTTAATCTGATTAATCTACTTAACCTGCTTAACCTGCTTGACCTGCTTGACCTGCTTGACCTGCTTGACCTGCTTAATCTGCTTGACCTACTTAACCTGCTTGACCTACTTGACCTGCTTAACCTGCTTGACCTGCTTAACCTGTTCTACTGCACTACCTATTTTATCTAAGGGATATACTGTACTTTGCAAAAGGCTTTTATAAAATCTAGTATAAGAAGAACACTATCTATTATTAAATATACTAATAATATTATACTACTCTTTATACTTGTTATGACCACGCTAGAGGTCATCGCCCGCAACCCTAGCCAATCAGTCTGTCAACCAACGAGAAGGCAGACGCGGGACGAATGCCTTAGGAACGGACTCTCAGGATGAGGAGTCACGTGATCAGATAGTAGCCATGCTAAGACATAGTAGCTATGCCTACTATCAGTAGCCGTGCCTATTATGCAGTAGCCAGCTACTACAGCTACTACAGCTACTACAAGGATCAGGAGTTATATAAGGATGCTTATTATTGTATATAAATAGTCTTAGTTACTATGCTTAATTTTATTATTATCTAGTTACCTATATTACTCTACTAGATTAGCTTGTCAGCACTATAACTGATAGTAGTAGTATATATATTTCTACTGGCCCTTTAGATAGTGATTAAGTTACTTTAAGTATATCTTAGGCAGTTAAGTATTAAGCTTATAAGAGCTTAACCCTTAATCTGAATACTAAACTAGGCAAACTTATTATTTAAACTAGAATTAGAAATCTTTAGGGTTTTTTAAAGGGTTTTGTAATATATTAAGTATTAATTAGTATAAGTTAAGTTTAGATTAATTTAAAATATGGTATTCTAAACTACTTAAGCAGGTTTTATAGTTTTTAATAGTAATAAGCTTATATAATATATTAGGGCACTAAAAGAGTAACTTTAGTAAGTTAAAATAATCTATATAAAGTAATTTTAATATGTTAAAATAGTCTATATAAAGTAAATTAAGTAGCTATAAAAGCAGCTTCTTAAAATAAGTAATAAATTAAAAAAGAAAGAAATTAAGCTTTAGATACTAAAAGCTTTTAATAGAATATATAGCAAGCTGTAATACTTTTTTATATAATTAAATATATATATTAGCATTAATAAAGATAAGTTTAAAGATAAAATTAAAAAGGTTATATTTATATCTATATACTTTAAAGAAATAGTATATAAATGGTTTAAGCTGTATATTAGGGCTTATTTAAATAAATAAGAAAATTCTAGTAATAAAGCACAGAAGGATGTAAAAGAGATATTTTAAAATTATTAGAGATTTAAATAGAAATTTAAGAATATATTTAAAAATACTAATGCAGTTAAAAGAGCTAAAAGATAGTTTAAGAGACTTAAAAATAAAAATAATATATTAAAGTATATTTTAGAATTTAGGTAACTATTATTATAAGTAGAATAAAATAATAAAGTATTAATTATATAGTTTAAAATTAGAATAGAATAGAAAATTTAAAAAAAAATAATTATACTAAAAAGAGCTAAGACTCTTAATAAGCTTATAAAAGTTTATAAATAAATTAGTAGTTAGCTGGAAGACTTTAAGGCTAGAAAGTACTATTATAAAAAATTAAGATACTAGTTTTAAATAAATAAATAATAAGATTAATGGGAAAGTAACCTATATAGACTAAAATTAATAAAATTTAATATAATACTTTTAAAGGATAAAAGAGAACAGTACTGCAGTAAAAAACTATATTATAGTTATAAAAAATTAAAATATATACTTAAGGACTGTTAATAAAAGAGTAATAAGTTAGTAAAAAGTAAATTTAAATTAAGCTGGAAGAAATATAATAAATTAAAAGAGATTTAAGGCATGCTTAAGATCTATATTATTAAATATAAGATTATTAAATAATCTAGTAATAAGAAGAAAGGTCTTGCTTAAAATTAATAAAAGGTTATTAGTATATTATTATTTAAGAATAATAAAAAAAGTAAAGAGCTAGAGGCTAGTAATATAGTAAGAATTAAGATTAATATAAATAAATAAGCTGGTAATATAATTAAATAAATACTTGTAGAAAGTAATAATAAGTTAGAAGAAAAATTTAAATATAATATTAAGAAAGAGCTAGCATAAGTTAAAAAATAAGAAAAAAAATAAGAAAGTAATTAAAATATATTTATTAAAGTAGTATATAAATACAGCAGTAGTAAAGACTTGCTTAAAAATAATATTTTAATATAATAATAGCAGAGTTAAAAAAACTAGAAAGACTTATATAGTAAATTTCTAGAAGTAAATTTAAATATAAATTTAGATATAGAGGACTTTTAGTTAATATAAGATTTTAAAGAGATAATATTGAAAGAAGATGTTAAAATTTAAATATAAGAAATATATTAGTAGCTTAAAAAAGATTCTTAATAATATAGCTTTAAATTATATAAAATTATTAATAAATATTTATACTGAAACACGCGATGTTAGACAGGCAAGAAAGATTAGATAAAATACTTATAAAATTATAATAATTATTTATAATATTATTAAACATGCTAACAAGATAACTAGGATTACTATTAAGTTATTAGAAAAGCTTTAAAAAAATAATAATAAGATTATAATTATAGTATATGTATTAAGGCATGGTGCAAATGCATATATTATAAAAAATATAATTATTATAAATAACTATTATAGGTGATATGCTATTTAATAGTCTATAATACTTATAAAAGTATATAATAGATTGCAGAATAAATTTTATTATTAAAAGTTATTAAATAAAGTCTATATTATTTTTATTAAAGAAATAAATGCATATATAAAGGGTTTATAAAATATTTAAAATATTAATAGATTTACTAGAGCATGTACTATAAAGATGAATATTTAATATATTATAGTAAAAAAATAGACTTAAACTATTTTCTAAAATATATATAGTGGCACCAACTGAACTGGAAATAATTGTTATGACCGCGCTAGAGGTCATCGCCCGCAAACCCTAGCCAATCAGTCTACCAACCAACGGGAAGGCAGACACGGGACGGATACCTCAGGAACGGACTCTTGAGACGCGAGGTTATGTGAATGGTAGCTAATGCTAAGGAATGGTAGCTCGCCTACTGAATGATAGCTACATCTACTGGGTGGTAGCTTACCTACCGCAGTGATAGCCAGCCTACTGGTGGCTACCAGTAGCTATAAAGGATATATAAGGATGCTTATTATTGCATGTAAATAGCTTTTAGTTACTATACTTAATTCTATTGTTATTTAGTTACCTATATTACTCTACTAGATTAACTTGTTAGCACTATAACTGACAGTAGCAGTATATATACTTTTACTGGCCCTCTAGATAGTGATTAAGTTACTTTAAGTATACCTTAGGCAGCTAAATATTAAGCTTAAGGAAGCTTGACCCTTAATCTAAATATTAAACTAGGTGAACTTATTATTTAAACTAGGGTTAGAAATCTTTAGGGTTTTTTAAAGGGTTTTGTAACACATTAAGTATTAGTCAGTATAAGTTAAGTTTGGATTAACTTAAAATATGGCACCCTAAATTATTTAAGCAGGTCCTACAGTTTCTAACAATAATAAGCTTATATAGTATATTAGGGCACTAAAAGAGTAACTCCAGCATGCTGAAATAATCTATATAAAGTAACTCCAGCACGCTGAAACAGCCTATATAAAGTAAACTAAACAGCTATAAGAGTAACTTCTTAAAATAAATAATAAATTAAGAAAGAAAGGAATCAAGCCTCAGACACTAGAAGCTTTTAATAGAATATATAGCAAGCTGCAATACTTTCTTATATAATTAGATATATATATCAGCATCAACAAGAATAAGTTTAAAGATAAAACTAAAAAGGTTATGTTTATATTTATACACCTTAAAGAAATGGTATATAAATGGTTTGAGCTATACATTAGGGCTTATTTAAATAAATAAGAAAATCTTAGTAATGAAGCATAGAAGGATGTAAAAGAGATATTTTAAAATTATTAGAGATTTAAGCAGGAACTTAAGAATATATTTAAAGATGCTAATGCAGTTAAAAGAGCTGAGAGACAGCTTAGAAGATTTAGAAATAAGGATAATATATTAAAGTATATTTTAGAATTTAGGCAACTATTATTATAAGTAGAATAGGATAATAAAGTACTAATTACACAGTTTAAGGTTGGGATAGAATAGGAAATCCAGAAAAAAATAATTATACTGGAAAGAGTTAAGACTCTTAACAAGCTTATTAAAACTTATAGATAAATCAGCAGTCAGCTGGAAGACTTTAAGACTAAAAAGTATTATTATAGGAAGTTAAGATATTAGCCTCAGACAAATAAATAACAAGATTAACAGAAAAGTGACCTATATAGACTAAAACCAATAGAACTTAATATAACACTTTTAAAGAATAAAAGAGAATAGTGCTGCAGCAAAAAACTGTATTATAGCTATAAAAAATTAAAATATATACTTAAGAACTGTTAATAAAAAAGCAATAAGCTAGTAAAAAGTAAACCTAAACCAAGCTAAAAGAAATATAATAAGCTAAAAGAGATTTAAGACACACTTAAGATCTATACTATTAAGTATAAGATTGTTAAATAATCTAGTAATAAGAGGAAAGGTCTTACTTAAGATTAATAGAAGGTTGTTAGCATATTATTATTTAAGAATAATAAAAAAAGCAGAGAGCCAGAGGCCAGTAATATAGCAAGAATTAAGATTAATATAGATAAGTAGGCCAGCAACATAATTAGATAAATATTTGCAGAAAGCAACAATAAGTTAAAAAAGAAACTTAAATATAATACTAAGAAAGAGCTAGCACAAATTAGAAAATAAAAAGAAAGATAAGAAAGTAATTAGAATGTACTTGTCAGAGCAGCATATAAATGCAGTAGTAATAAAGGCTTATTTAAAGGCAGTGCTTTAATGCAGTAATAATAGAGTTAAAAAAATTAGAAAGACTTATATAGTAAATTTCTAGAAGTTAACTTGAATATAGATTTAGGCATGAAGGACTTTTAGTTAATATAAAATCCTAAAAAGGCAGCACTGGAAGAAGATATTAAAACCTAGATGCAAGGAATATATTAGCAGCTTAAGAAAGATTCTTGATAATATAACTTTAAATTATATAAAATTATTAACAAATGTTCATACTAAAACACATGATATTAGATAGGCAAGGAAGACTAAACAGAATATTTATAAAATTATAATAATTATCTACAATATTATTAAACATGCCAATAAGATAATTAGGATTATTATTAAGCTACCAGAAAAGCTTTAAAGAAATAATAGCAAGATTATAATTACAGCACATGTATTAAGGCATGGTGCAAATATATACACTATAAAAAACATAATTATTATAAGTAACTACTATGGGTGGTGTGCTACTTAATAGTCTATAATGCTTATAGAAGCATGCAATAGATTATAAAATAGATTCTATTATTAAGAATTATTAAATAAAGTCTATACTGTTCTTGTTAAAGAAACAGATATATATATAAAGGGTTTATAGAATACTTAGAATACTAATAAATTTATTGGAGCATGTATTATAAAGACGGATGTTTAATATATTATAGTAGAAAGATGAACTTAAATTATTTCTTAAAATGTGTACAGTGGCACCAACCAAACTAGAAATAATTAATTAAATTTAAAGTTAATAAGTATATTAACAAGCAGGACTATAAGTATCTAGAGGAGATATTAAAATATAATCTTTATACTACTACAGGAGGAGCATATTTAAAAAAGAAAGCTAGAGTTAATAAATATAAGGCTAAAGTAATAATTAACTTAGGAGCTACAGGGAACTTCATTAGCATGGTATATATAAAAAAGAAATAGATTAATATAACTGAAAAAGTATCACCCAGGCAGGTATTAGCTATTAATGGAGAATTAATTATAAAGAATGGAATTACCTATAAGGCTAGAATAATTCTTAATATTAAAGGATAACTTAAGGAGCTAGTACTGGATGTTGTACTAGTCAAGCATAATATTATATTAAGCATGCTGTGGCTCAGAGAAAGAAATTTAATTATTAACTAAAGAACTAGAGAACTTAAGATTAATAGAAAGTAAGAATTTAAACCAGATTTAGAGCCAAGTCCAGCATAGCTAATGTTAGCAGTAATAGAGAGACTATCAGAATATATATAATATATAGAACTTGGATGGTGAAAAGGACTAAGTATAGTCTTAATAGATACTAAAACAGGTCAGCTAATAAAAAAAGAAGAGCATAAAATAGTAATAATAAATAAAATTATCAGCATATTATTACCTGCATGCTATAAAAGATTTAAGCATATTTTTAAAGTATTAAAGAAGCCTAAGTTACTAAAATAAATAAAGCATAATCACACTATACTGCTTAAGGAAGGAAAGGAACCAATTATAAAAGTGCTATACTCTATATTAAAAAAGAAGTTAGAGGTACTTAAGACATATATTAATAATTAGCTAGTAAAAGATAATATATAATTATTAAAATCACCTGCAGGATATGGAGTCCTATTTACAGTAAAAAAGAATAAAAAACTTAAAATGTGTGTGGATTACAGACCACTTAATAATATTATAATTAAGAATTAATACCTGTTACTGCTTATTTAAGAAATATAAGATGCTATTAGAGAAGCTAAGTTTTTTATTAAGCTTAATATTATAGATACATACTATTAGATATGCATGGCTGAAGGAGAAGAATGGAAAACTGTATTTAGAATTAAGTTTAAATACTATAAATACCTAGTAATGCTGTTTGGATTGACTAATGCATTAGTATTATTTTAGAAACTTATTAATAAAGTGTTAGGTAAAGCAAGAGAAATATATGCCTTAGTCTATATAAATAATATTTTTATATTTTTAAAGACTGAAGAAGCACACATTAGATATATAAAGAATATACTTAAAAAGCTCAGCATATATAAACTATAATATAAGTTAGTAAAATGCGAATTTCATGTCAAGGAAATTAAATTTCTAGAACATTAAATAATAACAGAAGGAATTTATATAAAAAAATATAAGATTTAGACAATCAGGGATTAGCCAAGACTAAAAAACTTATGGGAACTGCAACAGTTTATAGGGTTGTTAAATTATTACTAGTGATTTATTAAAGGATATTCTAAAAGGATGAAACCACTGTTTAACCTTGTGTGCAAAGATGCCAGGTTTAAATAAATAGATAGTTAAATAAAAGCATTTAAAGAAGTTAAACATGCTATAATAACTGCACTAGTGTTATTAATACATAACCCAGACAAGAAAATAATTATTAAGATAGATGCATTGGACTATGCAATTAAAGCATGAATAATTTAAAAAGATAATAAAGGAAGATAGTAATTAATTATATATTACTTAAGAAAGCTTACACCAGCAGAATTAAATTATAACATTTATAATAAGGAGCTATTAGCTATTATTGCAGCATTTAAGTACTAAAGAGTTTATATTAAAGGAGCTAAATAAATAATTATTATAAAATTAAATTATAAAAATCTTATCTACTTTACAATAACTAAAGAGTTAATAAGAAGACAGGCCAGATGAGCTGAGATACTAGCTTAATATAACTATAAAATTAAATATTGCAAAGGATTAGAAAATAGTTATGCAGATGCATTAAGTTAAAGACCAGATTATAAATAAGGCAGTTAGATAAAGCTATAAACTGCCATACTTAAGTATAATAAAGATGGATTTATTAGATATAATAAATAAGCAGTAATTATTGCAGCAATAATTATAGATAATAATTAAGAATTCTATAAATAAATAAAGGAAGCTTAGACAAAAGACTGACTACTAATAAAAATAAAGAAAGTTAATAAACTTAAAGAAAATAATGAACTACTATAATTAAAAGAATTCATAGCAGTACTATATATAATAAAAAAAGAAGTTATTATAAGACACCACAACAAGCTTATTAGAGAATATTCAGGAGTTAATAAAATAGTAAAATAAATTATAAGGCATTTTTACATTCTAAATATTAGAAGAAAGGTGGAAAAATACATTTATAAATATAAAGAATATAATAAAAATAAGGCAAATAGGTATGCACTATATAGAAGGCTATAGAGTGCAGATGTACTAGCAAGACTATAAAAATAGATTATAATAGATTATATTACTAAACTGCCTATATTAGAAGGACATAATTTAATACTAGTAGTAATAAATAGGCTTACTAAATATGCATACTTAATACTAGTTAAAGAAATAGATAACACATAAAAATTAGTAACTATATTACTTAGAGAAGTGTTTAAGCACCATAGATTTTTAAAAAAGATAACTATAGATTAAGGAATGTTGTTTAACTCAAACCTTTAAAAGTTATTAATAAATTAAATTAAAATAAAGCAAAAATGCTTAACTGCTTATTATCTATAAATAAATGAATAGATAGAAAGGACAAACCAGACTATTAAATAGTATTTATATTATTATATTAATTATAATTAGAATAACTAAATAGGGTTACTGCCTACAGTATAGTTAGCATATAATAATATAATTAGTGTGATAACTAAAGTGTTACTATTCTTTATAAACTATAAATACCATATAAGAATGCTAGGAGAACTACTGTAAGAAATACTAAAAGTAAAGGATGTAAAATAAATGGCAATAAAGTTAAAAGAAATTTATAAGTCTTTATGGAGGAACATTAAATTCTTTAATATCTAAATGGCCATGCACTATAATAAGCATAGGTTAGAGAGACTAGACCTTTAAAAGGGGGGAAAAGTATACCTCTTATAATAAAATATTTAGACTAAAAGGCTAAGCAGCAAACTTAATTACATTAAGTTAGAACCTTATAAAATTAAAGAAAAACTAGGACTAGTTACTTTTAAATTAAGACTATTTAAGGAAATAAAGATACACCTAATTTTTTATATATTGCTACTAGAACCAGCATTAGAGAATGCTAAACTTTAGAAATATTAGAAAATTAAGATAATTAAAAAGAAATATAAAGTTAAAAAGATTTTATTTAATAAACAGGTTAATAATAAAGTTCATTACTTGATTAAATGGAAGGGGTATAATACCTTAGAGAATACTTAAGAACCTATTAAGAACCTTAAGAATTGCTAATAGGTAATAAAGAAATTTCACTAATAAACTGCTTTAAGAAACTAGGGAAGAGCCTGTTAAGTAAATAGTTTATAAAATTAATAGGCTTAAGGGTAGCAGCAATTATTTAAGGATTAATAGATTATTTACTAATATTCTTATCTATATGGTTTAATACTGTACTATTATAATTTAACATTTTCAAACCATGCTGCTTTAACAGCCTTTATTATTTATATAATTAATTTATCTTTACAGAGAGCTGAGCTTGTTCAGCAAATACTTACTTTAGCTTTTATAATAGTTTTATTTTAGCATGTTCTAAATGTTTCCACTCAGCATTACTATAAAATTATTTCTTATAAGGATAACTGTATTTTATACACTTAGCACATTTTTTATTATTTGCAGCTATTATGCAGTTTTAATTTAATTTTGCACAGCAAGAGCAAGAAATGTTAATAGAAAAACTATTGCAGAGGATTTGGTTAAACTAGTAAAGTTAATAAGCTTTTAGCTTATTACTTTTAGACATAGTAAGAGAACATTACTTATTAAGAAAGACTATAGGCGTGATAAGGGATGGTGCTATAACTTATATATCTTTAAGAGATGAAGACCTAAAAGAGGGGAAGTAATATTATGACTGTGCTAGAGGTTATTACCTGTAAATTCTAGCTAATTAGTCTACTAACCAACAGGAAGGCAGACACGGGACAGATACCTTAAAAATAGACTCTTAAGATGTAAGGTCATGTAAATGGTAGCTAATGCTAAGGAATAGTAGCTCACCTACTAAATAATAGCTATATCTACTGGGTGGTAGCTTACCTACTGCAGTGATAGCCAGCCTACTGGTGGCTACCAGTAGCTATAAAGGATATATAAGGATGCTTATTATTGCATGTAAATAGCTTTTAATTACTATATTTAATTCTATTGTTATTCAGTTACCTATATTACTCCACTAGATCAACTTATCAGCACTATAACTGACAGTAGCGGTATATGTACTTCTACTAGCCCTCCAGATAGTGATTGAGTTACTTTGAGTATACCTTAGGCAGCTAAGTATTGAGCTCAAGGGAGCTTGACCCTCAATCTAAATACCAAACTAGGTGAACTCATCATTTGAACTAGGGTTAGAAACCTTTAGGGTTTCCCGAAGGGTTTTGTAACAATAATTAGTTAAATTTAAAGTTAATAACTATATTAATAAATAGAATTACAAGTATTTAGAGAAAATATCAGAATATAATCTTTATACTATTATAAAAGAAGTATATTTAAAAAAAAAAGCTAGAGTTAATAGATATAAGACTAAAGTAATAATTAATTTAGAAGCTATAGGGAACTTTATTAGTATGGTATATATAAAAAAGAAATAAATTAATATAATTAAAAAAGTATTATTTAGGCAGGTGTTGGCTATTAATAGAGAATTAATTATAAAAAATAGAATTATTTATAAGGCTAGAATAGTTTTTAATATTAAAGAATAATTTAAGGAGCTAATACTGAATATTATACTAGTTAAGTATAATATTATATTAGGCATGCTATAGTTTAGAAAGAGAAATCTAATTATTAATTAGTAGACTAAAGAACTTAAGATTAGTAAAAAGTAAGAATTTAAACTAGATTTAGGGCCAAGCCCAGTACAGTTAATATTAGTAGTAATAAAGAAACTATTAGAATATATATAATATATAGAACTTAAATAGTGAAAAGAACTAAGTATAGTCTTAGTAAATGCTAAAATAGATTAATTAATAAAAAAAAAAGAGTATAAAATAGTAATAATAGATAAAATTGTTAGCATGCTATTATCTAAATATTATAAAAGATTTAAATATATCTTTAAAGTATTTAAAAAATTTAAGTTACTAAAGTAAATAAAGTATAATTATACTATACTACTTAAGAAAGAAAAAAAACTAATTATAAAAGTGCTATATTTTATATTAGAAAAAGAGTTAGAGGTATTTAAGATATATATTAATAATTAGCTAGTAAAAGATAATATATAACTATTAAAGTTACCTGCAGGATATGGAGTCCTATTTGCAGTAAAAAAGAATAGAAAACTTAGAATATATATAGACTATAGACTACTTAATAATATTATAATTAAGAATTAATACTTATTACTACTTATTTAAAAAATATAAGATATTATTAAAGAAGCTAAGCTTTTTATTAAGCTTAATATTATAGATATATATTACTGGATATGCATAGTTAAAGAAGAAAAATAGAAAACTATATTTAAAATTAAATTTAAATATTATAAATATCTAGTGATGCTATTTAAACTAACTAATATACTAGTATTATTTTAAAGATTTATTAATAAAGTATTAAATAAAGTAAAAGAAATATATGCCTTAGCCTATATAAATAATATTTTTATATTTTTAAAAATTAAAGAAGTATATATTAAATATATAAAGAATATACTTAGAAAGCTTAGTATATATAAATTATAATATAAATTAATAAAATATAAATTTTATATTAAGAAAACTAAATTTTTAGAACATTAAATAATAATAAAAGAAATTTATATAGAAAAATATAAGATTTAGGCAATTAGGGATTAGCTAAGATTAAAAAATTTATAAAAACTATAATAGTTTATAGAATTATTAAATTATTACTAATAATTTATTAAAGAGTATTCTAGAAAGATAAAACCACTGTTTAACCTTATATATAAAGATATTAGGTTTAAATAAATAAATAGTTAAATAAAAGTATTTAAAGAAGTTAAATATATTATAATAACTATATTAATATTATTAATACACAACCCAGATAGAAAAATAATTATTAAAATAGATGCATTGGACTATGTAATTAAGGTATAAATAATTTAAAAAAATAATAAAGAAAGATAGTAATTAGTTGTATATTATTTAAAAAAGCTTATATTAGCAGAATTAAATTATAATATTTATAATAAGAAGCTATTAGCTATTGTTGTAGTATTTAAGTACTAAAGAATTTATATTAAAAAAGCTAAATAAATAGTTATTATAAAATTAGATTATAAAAATCTCACCTACTTTATAATAATTAAAGAGTTAATAAAAAGATAAACTAGATAGGCTAAGATACTAGCTTAGTATAACTATAAAATTAAATATTATAAAGAATTAGAAAATGGTTATATAAATATATTAAGTTAAAGATTAGATTATAAGTAGAGTAGTTAGATAAAGCTATAAACTGCTATACTTAAGTATAATAAAGATAGATTTATTAAATATAATAAGCAAGCAGCAATTATTGCAGCAATAATTATAAATAATAATTAAAAATTCTATAAATAAATAAAAAAAGCTTAAGTGAAAGACTAACTATTAATAAAAATAAAGAAAGTTAATAGACTTAAAGAAAATAATAAACTATTATAATTAAAAGGATTTATAGCAGTACTATATATAATAAAAAAAGAAGTTATTGTAAAATACTATAATAAGCTTATTAAAGAATATCTAGAAGTTAATAAAATAGTAAAATAAATTATAAGATATTTCTACATTCTAAATATTAAAAGAAAGGTAGAAAAATACATTTATAAATATAAAAAATATAATAAAAATAAGATAAATAGGTATATATTATATAGAAGGCTATAGAGTGCAGATATATTAATAAGACTATAAAAATAGATTATAATAAATTATATTATTAAACTATCTATATTAAAAAAATATAACTTAATATTAGTAATAATAAATAGGCTTATTAAATATGCATATTTAATACTAGTTAAAGAAATAGATAATATATAAAAATTAGTAATTATATTGCTTAAAAAAGTGTTTAAGTACTATAAATTTTTAAAAAAAATAACTATAAATTAAGAAATGTTGTTTAACTTAAATCTTTAAAAGTTATTAATAAATTAAATTAAAATAAAGTAAAAATGCTTAACTGCTTATTATTTATAAATAAATAAATAAATAGAAAGAACAAACCAGACTATTAAATAGTATTTATATTATTATATTAATTATAATTAAAATAATTAAATAGGGTTACTGTTTATGGCACAGTTAGTATATAATAATATAATTAATATAATAATTAAAGTGTTACTATTCTTTATAAACTATAAATATTATATAAAAATGCTAGAAGAATTACTATAAAAAATATTAAAAGTAGAAGATGTAAAATAAATAATAATAAAGTTAAAAAAGATTTATAAGTCTTTATAGAGAAATATTAAATTCTTTAATATTTAAATAGCCATGTACTATAACAAGCATAGATTAAAGAGATTAAATTTTTAAAAGGGGGAAAAAGTATACCTTTTATAATAAAATATTTAAATTAAAAGATTAAATAGTAAACTTAATTATATTAAGTTAGGATCTTATAAGATTAAAGAAAAATTAAAACTAGTTATTTTTAAATTAAGACTACTTAAGAAAATAAAAATATATTTAGTTTTTTATATATTACTATTAAAATTAGTACTAGAGAATGCTAAACTTTAGAAATATTAAAAAATTAAAATAATTAAAAAGAAATATAAAGTTAAAAAGATTTCATTTAATAGATAGATTAATAATAAAATTTATTACTTAATTAAATAGAAGGGGTATAATACCTTAAAAAATATTTAAAAATTTATTAAGAATTTTAAAAACTGTTAATAGGTAATAAAGAAATTTCATTAATAAACTGCTTTAAGAAACTAGAAAAAAGCCTGTTAAGTAAGTAATTTATAAAATTAATAGACTTAAAAGTAGCAGTAATTATTTAAAAATTAATAAATTATTTACTAATATTCTTATCTATACAGTCTAATACTATATTATTATAATTTAATATTTTTATACCATAGTCTTTCAACAACTGTTGTTATTTTTATAAATATTTTAATCTTATAAATAAGAACTTAAGCTTATTCTTAGTCTTTTAAATATTACTATTTATTTTTTATTCTTAACTTTTAAATTTTCACTATTCAGCAGTATTATAAAATTATTTTTTATAGAAGTAACTATACTTTATATACTTAGCATACTTTTTACTAATAAAAGTTATAATATAGGGTTAACTAAGCCTAGCATATAAAGAGTAAAAGAATTTAAAAGAGAAACTATATAAAGTTATTTATTTAACTTATTAATAATAGATTTCTTTCTATTTTAAATTCTTATTAAACATTATAATAAGCATATTATTAAGAAGCATTACTTATAGAAAAGAATCTATAGGCACAAAGAAAGGCAGCACTATAACTTATATATCTTTAAAAAATAAAGATCTAAAAAAGGGGAAAGTAATATTATAACTATATTAAAGATTATTATCTATAAATTCTAGCTAATTAGTCTATTAATTAATAAGAAGGCAGATGTAAAATAGATGCCTTAAAAATAGATTTTTAAAATAAAAAATTATATAATTAAATAATAGCTATACTAAGATATAGTAGCTATACCTATTATTAGTAGCTATGCCTACTATACAGTAGCCAGCTACTATAGCTACTACAGCTACTACAAGAATTAAAAGTTATATAAGAATGCTTATTATTGCATATAAATAGTTTTAATTACTATACTTAATTTATTATTATTATTCAGTTATCTACATTACTCCACTAGATTAACTCATCAGCACTATAACTGACAGTAGCAGTATATATACTTCTACTGGCCCTCCAGATAGTAATTAAGTTACTTCAAGTATACCTCAGGCAGCTAAGTATCAAGCTTAAGGGAGCTTAACCCTCAATCCAAATACTAAACTAGGCGAACTCATCATTTGAACTAGGGTTAGAAACCTTTAGGGTTTCCCGAAGGGTTTTGTAACATATTAGCTTAAATCTTTAATTTCTATTTACTAATTTATTTATAAATAATACTTTAAGCAGCTAACCACTTCCCCCCTTATATTAATTAATATTTTTATCTATAGATAGATCCTATAACTTATTTATAGATTAAAATACTAGATTTTTATATTAAAATAATATTTTAAATAGCCAACTGCTTTCCTTTTAAAATAAATTATTACTTTTATTTATAAATAGATTCTATAACTTATTTATAGATAAAAATATAGGCTTCTTATATACTTTTATTAAGAATTATAGCCTCTATAATAAAAGAGATCCCCCCTATTAGGGTCTAGATTTAGAATATAGGGTAAATACCAGCCTATTTATATAAAGACTTAATTCTAGTATTAAATAATTATAATTATTGGAGCAGTTATATAAGGTGATAAAATAAGAAATTATTATTTAGTTATAAATAGTATTAACTATTACTAATTATTAAAATATTACTGTAGGGATTAGCTGTTAATTTTTATAATTATTTAATATTTTCTTTAATAATGTGCAGGCAGAATATAAACAGAAATAGTAAATAATAAAGATAGGTAATAATAAGATTAATATTATTAGTACTATTATTAATAAATAGATAGGGTATAGCCCCTATATAGCAGGCATAATCTATAAATATAAGATAATAAAGATATTAAATATTATAGTATATTAATAATTAAAGTTCTGCATGTCTAATATAAATTAATACTAGTTTATTAAGTTTATATCTAGTTAGATAGTCCCTATATTGGGTAAGTATATATAGGCCCTATAAAAAGAGATAGTAACTATTTATTAAATCTAGTATTAATAGTAACTATAAACTATAAATATAATATAGGCATTGCACTAGATAATAAGATAAATTAATCTTTAATTTTATAGAATGCAGGTATTAGCTATATATATTATTTAAAATAGTATTAGCCTTATAGTAGCAGTAATGTCTATAAGAGATAAGAAGAGTATATTATTTATATTATTAGTATTTACTGCAGGAGGGATAATAATAGTTATAGTACTATTAATTTTATTATAGTAGGATTTATACTATTAATACTAAAAGTTTAAAATTAATTATATAGTATGGAAGAGCTAATAGCTTGTAAATATTATATTTATTATATTAATTATACCTAAATCTACTATTAGTAAAGATTTTTAAATATTTTTAAATTGGTAGTGGTGGCTCTAGTGGTTGGATTAGATTATAATTAATAAATATTATATTATTTTAAATAATTAAAAGAATTTTTAACCTGCTATAGCATGACTTAATTAGCTGGTGCAGGTGGAAATCTAGATAGTATTATTAACTATAATATTATTCTCTATATTGGAATTTTAATTATAGAAATATATTTATTATTCTATAGATATTATATACATGTTTTGTGTATGTATTAGTTAAAAAAATATAATATATTATATATAGCAGCCCTTTATTGCCCCCTATATAGAATAGGGATCTATAATATAGATTATATAGGCAAGTATTATATAATTTATTTAGATTTATATTTAACAGGCTGGGGTGGGTTGGGTGATTATATATAGGCAAATTTAGGGCTAGGTTTAGATAATAGTATAAGAATTAAGATATAAGATATACTATAAAAATACTAAGAATTAGACTGGGGTATTGCAGTAATTTATAAATAATATTATATAAATAATTGCCGCCACTAGTGTATTAAATATAGAGGTAAATATTTCTAATATCTAGAGTATTATATATATAAGAATGCCCTAAATATTATTAAATTATATTTAAAAGAGTAGCTAAGCTGAGTAGGATAGACAGGCTAGTAAGATAATTATTATTTAGCTGGTAAGGTGGGAGACATCTAGAATATAAATAGATAAGATTTCTTCTATAGAGAGCATGTGTGTGTAGACATATATAGTAGTTGTTTTAGGGATTGGATATTAATAATAGGTATTAGATGAATATTTAGATAAGATGGTAAATAGATACTAGTAATAGTACTGCCAGAATATAAATATTTAAAAGCAACTATATAATAAATATAATAATTTAAATTAAATAATTTTAAATTTTTATTTCCCTCTATATTATTTATTATATATATTACTTATATTATTTATATGCCATGTATTTTATTTATTTTAGTTATTATTTATATTACCTATATTATTTATATTCTATATAAATTATATATCTTATATATTACCTGCATGTTATGCATCCCACACCCCCTATTTATTTATTATTAATTATTCCCTGCCCCAGTATGATCCAGCAGCTGTTTAATATCATGTGTAGGCCATGTAGGCTGGGTGGGATGCTAAGATAGTTAAGCAGGTGGCCTGCTAGTGGCAGGATTAATATTATATATATATTATAGGGGGGCGGGCTAATAACTGTAAGTTATATTATTATTTTTATAAGGAGAGCTAGAAGGCCTGGTAGTAGATAATCTAGATATAATAGCAGATCTAATATGCCTAATATAATGGTTATTTTTAGTGTGGCATGCTCTATCCAACAGGGGGCAGCCGATGATACATATCTTCAGTTTAGGGTGTGGGAAGGGATGGCTGCTGATTGGTTGGATTTTTATATCATTAGTTTAGGGGTTACATATCATTAAATTAACTTTAAGCTGCCAATTCTCCAGCTATATAGGTATAAAGCAGCTGAAATTTTTATAGAAGCTTTAAAATAGAGTTAATTATATCTAGTTTTATTTTTAAATAAATTAAACATTATTTGCAGAAGTAGGGTTGTATTTAGGGTTAGTATATTATTTTAATAGGGGGATTAGGTAAAGAAGTATATAAATTATATTTAATTTTTTTTCTTTATAAATTTAAAGATTAGATTACTTTTTACTTACTTTTTTTAATTAATTTAATATAGAGAATAAGCTATTTATTAAAATAGCTAGTTTATATATTATTATTTATATTTAATATAAATATAGAATCTAAACAGCTGAAGTTAAGTATTATTTAAAATAATAATATTAATTTCTTTATATCTAGGCCAGCTAGATTGCCCAGGCTATATAAAAATAGAATAATATTAAATATAATAATAATATTATTATTATTTTTTATATACTAGAACAGCCACTGCCTATTTTTTTATACTATAATAATAATTTATTATACCAGCAGGAGTTATAGTATCTATTTATTATATTTAATATAAAGTCTATATATATCTACTAATAGGTAGTTTATTAATAATTTTAATATATTAATTAAAATTAAGTTAGCTGTGCAGAAAAGACCTATTAAAAAGATATTTTTTAATAATTATTTTATTTAATAATTTAGCAGTAAATATTTTTTATCTATAAGGGCTTTTATTATATCTATATTTAATTATAGGACCCCAAGCCCCCTATATAGCTTATAGCTATTAATTAGATTAATTAATCTATAAATAAGCTAATAATATTAATAAAGATAGCAAAGAAAGTCTAAATATAGATAATAAAAGTAAAAGATCTTTATAATACTAACCTATAGCTTTAAATAATTTAATAAGCTAAATATTTATAGCAGGTGCATTTTTAAGACCTACTTAAAATAATTATATCTTTCTATTTTAAGGCTGTTAAGCTTATTAAGTATGTAATTTAAATTATCTAAAATATAGTATACTAGCTTATTTAATAAAATTAATAGACTATATAGTATTATAGGTCTAGAATCTAAATAAAGGCTATATAAATTAAGCTAGAATAAATACTATATACACCTCTATAGGTATATATGCATGTAGATAATATCTAGAAGCATATTAAGCTATAATAGTAAGTACTAGTATTAATTATTTATTATAAGACTAAATGACTATAGCATAAGAAAGGTGTGGTGTATAAAATAATACTTTAATAATAAAAGAAATAGTAGTAATTATAATAATTAATATAGAACCTATTATTTAATATAGAGGCTTCTATAAATACCCTACTTTATAAGAGTTTATAGATAATAACAGTTATTAAATAAGCTTACTTAAAGTTTTATATTAAGCTATTAAACTAGTATTACTGCATATATAAGTATAAAAGCATATTAATATATACTATAGCTGTACTAGATTAAAGTATAATATAATAATATAATTTTAAAAACTACCTTCTTATCTTATTCTGGGTGATTAAGATAGTATAATTTTTTATTATATAAAAGATATTATAAATAAATTTTTATTTTTAAAAGATTATTTAATTCTAGAAGGCCAAATCCCTAGCTACTTAATAAATATTAATAAGTATAAAAAGGGCTTATATAATATTAAAAATAAAAAATATAAAAGTATATTTACTAGTAAAATACTTACCCTTTATTATATTTTATTATTTTTATTAATATTATCTATTTAAAGTCTTAATTTTTAATTTATTACTACCTAGTTTATGTTCTACAAGCTATTTTAAATATATATAGAGTAGATAATATAGCAGTTTATAATTTATAAGACCTATAGACTTATATAGACCTTATTAAACTAGTAAATATATAGGCTAAAAATATATTATAACTTTATTACTTCTAGCTATATAATATAAATAAGCTAGAAATAGTTGCTATATAAGTAGAGCTAGTTTAATATAAGCTAGTTTTAAGGCTTTATTTATAGGCTGATAAATACCATGCAGGGGCTTTTTATTAAGTTATTAGGTTTTTTTAATTATATTATATAACTTACTATTTTATAGAATAAATTATATAATAATCCCATTAAAAATACCTTTAATTAAAGCTTTTTACAGAATTAATAGATAATATAACCTATAAAGAGGCAGATTTAACTAATAAACTATATATAGGGTGAACTAGAGCTGTAGCATTAATTTATAATATAAAACTAATAAAATTATAATAAGATCTAGCAGTATTTTAAGGGGGTGGCCTAATTTAAAAAGAAATTAATTATTATAATTTATTTAATAACTGGTATCCCTGCATGTGCTTTTAAATTATTAAATATTTAATATATTAATATACAGACCAACTATTAATAGAATATATTTATTAAGAATGGTATAATAGTAATAATTATAATATATTATAAAAAATTTTATATTTAAAATAATATTAAGATTATTTACTGCTACCTCCCTTATAAAGTAAGTAGATTATTAATATATTATTTATAGCTAGTGCTGCTATTTATTTAATAATTAAAGATAACTAATTTTTTACTCTTTATAGCCCTATTCTATAATTTTAGTTTATATATAAATAGGAATAAAGGCTATATCTCTTTTTTTTAAAGTAAACTAATAATTTTATCTATAAATAAAATTTATAACTTATTTATTAGTCTAAATTTTTAATCTTTATTTATTAATTTATCTATAAATAATATCTTAGGCAGCTAATTACTTTCCCCCTTATATTAGTTAATATTTTTATTTATAAATAAATTCTGTAACTTATTTATAGATTAAAATACTAAACTTTTATATTAGAATAATATTTTAAATAGCTAATTACTTCTTTTTTAAAATAAATTATTACTTTTATCTATAAATAGATTCTATAATTTATTTATAAATAAAAATATAGACTTTTTATATACCCCTATTAAGAATTATAGTCTTTATAATAAAAGAGATCCCCCCTATTAAAATCCAGATTTAAAGTATAGAGTAAATACTAGTCTATTTATATAAAAATCTAATTTTAATACTAAATAGTTATAATTATTAGAGTAGTTATATAAGGTAATAAAATAAAAGATTATTATCTAGTTATAGATAGCATTAATTATTACTAATTATTAAAATATTACTATAGAAATTAGCTATTAATTTTTATAGCTATTTAATATTTTCTTTAATAATATACAGGCAGAATATAAATAGAAATAATAAATAATAAAGATAGATAGTAATAAGGCTAATGCTATTAATATTATTATTAATAAATAGATAGGGTATAGCCCCTATATAATAGGCATAATCTATAAATATAAGATAATAAAGATATTAAATATTATAGTATATTAATAATTAAAGTTCTGTATATTTAGTATAGATTAGTACTAATTTATTAGATTTATATTTAGTTAGATGGCCCCTATATTAAGTAAGTATATATAGGCCCTATAGAAAGAGACAGTAGCTATTTATTAAATCTAGTATTAATAGTAACTGCAGATTATAAATATAATATAGGCATTATACTAAATAATAAAATAAATTAATCTTTAATTCTGTAGGGTATAGATACTAGCTATATATATTATTTAGAATAATATTAGCCCTGTAGTGGTAGTAATATTTATAAAAAATAAAAAAAGTATATTATTTATATTACCAGCATTTATTATAGGGGGGATAATAGTAGTTATAATATTATTAATTTTATTATAATAAGATTTATACTATTAATACTAGAAGCTTAGAATTAATTATATAATATAAAAGAGCTAACAGCCTATAAATATTATATTTATTATATTAATTATACTTAAATCTATTATTAATAAAGATTTTTAAATATTTTTAAACCAGCAGTGGTGGCTCCAGTAGTTAGATTAGATTATAATTAATAAATATTATATTATTTTAAATAATTAAAAGAATTTTTAATCTATTATAATATAGCTTGGCTAGTTAGTATAGATAAAAATCTAAATAATATTATTAATTATAATATTACCTTTTATATTAAAATTCTAGTTATAAAAATATATTTATTATTTTATAAATACTATATACATGTTTTACATACATACTAGTTAGAGAAATATAATATATTATATATAATAGCCCTTTATTACCCCCTATATAGAATAGGGACCTGTAGTATAAATTATATAAATAAATATTATATAATTTATTTAGACCTATATTTAGCAGGCTAGGATAGATTAGGTGGTTATATATAGATAAATCTAGAGCCAGATCTAGATAATAGTATGGAAATTAGGGTGTAAGGTATATTATAGGGATATTAAGAATTAAACTAGAATATTATAATAATTTATAAATAGCACTATATAAGTAATTGCTGCTATTAGTATATTAGATATAAGAATAAATATCTTTAATATTTAAAGTATTATATATGTGGGGATGCCCTAAATATTATTAGATTATATTTAAAAGAGTGACTGAGCTGGGTGGGATAGATAGGCCAGTAAGGTAATTATTATCTAGCTAGTAAAATAAAAGATATCTAGAGTATAGATAGATAAGATTCCTCCTGCAGAGAGCATGTATGTGTAGGTATATATGGCAGTTATTCTAAGGGTTAGATGTTAATAATAGGTGTTAAATGGATATTTAGATAGAATAATAAATAAATACTAGTAATAGCACTATTAAAATATAGATGTCTAGAAGCAGCTGTATAATAAATATAATAATTTAGATTAAATAATTTTAAACTTTTATTTTTTTCTATACTATTTATTATATATATTACCTATATTACCTGCATGCCATGCATTCTATCTATTCTAGTTATTATCTATATCACCTATATTATCTATATTCTATACAAACCATATATTCTATGCATTACCTGCATGCCATGCATCCCATACCCCCTATCCAACAGGGGGCGGCCGATGATACATATCTTTAGTTTAGGGTGTGGGAAGGGATGGCTGCTGATTGATTGGATTTTTATATTATTGGTTTAGGGGTTATATATTATTAAATTAACTTTAAGCTGCTAATTCTCCAGCTATATAGATATAGAGTAGCTGAAATTTTTATAAAAGCTTTAAAATAGAGTTAATTATATCTAGTTTTATTTTTAAATAAATTAGATGTTATTTATAGAAGTAGGGTTATATTTAGGGTTAGTATATTATTTTAATAGGGGGATTAGGTAAAGAAGTATATAAATTATATTTAATTTTTTTTTTTTATAAATTTAGGGGTTAGATTACTTTTTACTTACTTTTTTTAATTAATTTAATATAGAGAATAAGCTGTTTATTAAGGTAGCTAATTTATATATTATTATTTATATTTAATATAAATATAGAATTTAAATAGCTAAAGTTAAGTATTATTTAAAGTAATAGTATTAGTTTCTTTATATTTAGACTAGCCAGATTGCCTAGACTGTATAAAAATAGAATAATATTAAATATAATAGTAATGCTATTATTATCTTCTATATATTAAAATAGTTACTACTTATTCTTTTATATTATAATAATAGCTTATTATGCCAGCAGGAGCTATAATATTTATTTATTATATTTAATATAAAGTCTATATATACTTACTGACAGGTAGTTTATTAATAATTTTAATATATTAGTTAAAATTAAGTTAGTTATGTAGAAAAGGCCTATTAAAAAAATATTTTTTAATAATTATTTTATTTAATAGTCTAGTAGTAAGTATTTCTTACCTATAAGAGCTCTTATTATATCTATATTTAATTATAAAATCTTAAGCCTCCCATGCAGTCTATAGTTATTAATTAAGTTAATTAGTCTAATAATAAGCTAATAATATTAGTAGAGGTAGTAGAGAAAGCTTAAGTATAGATAGTAAAAGTAGAAGATTTTTATAATGCTAATTTATAATTTTAAATAATTTAATAAGCTAAGTATTTATAGTAGATATATTTTTAAGATCTACTTAAGATGGTTATATTTTTCTATTTTAAGATTATTAAGTCTATTAAGCATGTAGTCTAGATTATTTAAAATATAGTATATTAACTTATTTAATAAAGTTAGTAGATTATACAGCACTATAGATCTAAAATTTAAATAAAAATTATATAAATTAAGCTAGAATAAATACTATATATGCTCCTGCAGGTATATATATATATAGATAATATCTAGAAGCATGTTAAACTATAGCAGTAAGTACTAGTATTAATTATCTACTATAAGACTAGATGGCTGTAGTATAAAAAAGGTGTAGTATATAGAATAATATTTTAATAGTAAAAAAAATAATAATAGCTATAGTAGTTAGTATAAAATCTATTATTTAATATAAAGGCTCCTATAAATGCCCCACTCTATAAGAGTCTATAAATAATAATAGCTATTAAACAGGCTTACTTAAAGTTTTATATTAAGCTATTAAACTAGTATTACTGTATATATAAGTATAAAAGTGTACTAGTATATATTATAGCTATACTAGATTAGAATATAATATAATAATATAATTTTAAGAACTACCCCTCTATCTTATTTTAGATAATTAAGATAGTGTGATTTTTTATTATATAAAAAATATTATAAATAGATTTCTATTTTTAAAAGATTATTTAGCTTTAAAAGGCTAAATCCCTGGCTACTTAATAAATATTAATAAGTATAAAGGAGGGCTTATATAATATTAAGAATAAAAAATATAAAAGTATATTTATTAGTAAAATACTTATTCTTTATTATATTTTATTATCTTTATTAATATTACTTATTTAGAATTTTAATTTTTAATTTATTACTACCTAGTCTATATCCTGCAAGCCATTCTAGATATGTATAAAGTAAATAGTATAATAGTTTATAATTTATAGAATTTATAGACTTATATAGATCTTACTAAATTAATAAATATATAAATTAAAGATATACTATAACTTTACTACTTTTAGTTATATAATATAAATAGGCTAGAAATAGTTACTGTATAAGTAAAGCTAGTTTAGTATAAACTAGTTTTAAAACTTTATTTATAGGCTAGTAAATATTATATAGGGGCTTTTTACTAAGTTATTAGGCTTCTTTAATTATATTATATAGCTTATTATTCTATAAAATAGATTATATAATAATTTTACTAAAGATACTTCTAATTAGAACTTTTTATAGGATTAATAAATAATATAACTTATAAAGAGGTGGACCTAGCTAATAAATTATATATAAAATAAATTAGAGCTGCAGTACTAATTTATAATATAAAACTAGTAGAATTATAATAAGATTTAGCAGTATTTTAAAAAGGTAGCCTAATTTAAAAAGAAACTAGTTATTATAATCTATTTAACAGCCAGTGCCTCTATCCAACAGGGGGCAGCCGATGATACATATCTTCGGTTTAGGGTGCGGGAAGGGATGGCTGCTGATTGGTTGGATTTTCATATCATCAGTTTAGGGGTCACATATCATTGAATTAACTTTAAGCTGCTAATTCTCCAGCTATACAGGTGCAGAGCAGCTGAAATTTTTATAGGAGCTTTAAAATAGAGTTAATTATATCTAGTTTTATTTTTAAATGAATTGGACGTCATTTGCAGAAGTAGGGTTGTATTTAGGGTTAGTATATCATTTTAATGGGGGGATCAGGTAAAGAAGTATACAGATCATATTTGATTTTTTTCCCCCATAAATTCAGGGGTTAGATTACTTTTTACTTACTTTCCTCCATCAATTTAACATGGAGAATAAGCTGTTTATCAAGATAGCTAGTTTACATGTTATTATTTGCATTCAATGCAAATATAAAATCTGAACAGCTAAAGTTAAGCGTCATTTAAAGCAACAGCATCAGTTCCTTCATGTCCAGGCCAGCCAGATTGCCCAGGCCGTGCAAGAATGGGATGACATTAAGCATAATAGTAATGCTATTATCATCCCTTATATACTAGAACAGCCACTGCCCATTCTTCCATGCCATAATAATAGCTTACTATGCCAGTGGAAGCCACAGTATCTATTTATTGCATCTAGCATGGAGTCCATGCATACCCACTAGCAGGTAGTTCATCAATGGTCCCAACATGCTGGTTAAGGTTGAGTTAGCCGCGCAGAAAAGGCCTATCAAGAAGGCATCTTCCAACAATTATTCTATTCAGTAGTCTGGCAGTAAGTATTTCCCACCCGCAAGGGCTCCCATTACATCCGCATCTGATTACAGGACCCCAAGCCCCCCACCCCGCCCATGGCCACCAATCAGATCAATCAGTCTGTGGATGAGCTGATGGCATTGGTGGAGGTGGCGGAGAAAGCCCAAGCACAGGTGGTGGAAGTGGGAGACCTTTATGATGCCAACCCATGGCTTTGGATGACCTGATGGGCTGAGTATTTACAGCAGGTGCATTTTCAAGACCTGCTTGAGGTGGTTGCACCACCCCATCCCAAGGCCGTTGAGCCCATCAAGCACACGGTCCAGGTCATCTGGGACACGGTGTACCAGCTTGCCTGACGGAGTCAGCAGACCATGCAGCACTGCAGGTCCAGGATCCAGATAAAGGCCATGCGGACTGAGCTGGGACAGACGCCATACACACCCCTATAGGCATACATGCATGTAAATGACATCCAGAAGCATGTCAAGCCATAGCAGCGGGTGCTGGCATTGATTGCCCGCTGTAAGACGGGATGGCCGTGGCGCGAGAAAGGCGTGGTGTACGGGATGACGCCCTGACAGCAGAAGAAATGGCAGCAGCTGTGGAAGTTGGTGCAGAACCCACCATTCAACACTGAGGCTCCTGCAAACGCCCCGCCCAATGAGAGTCCATGGACGATGACGGCCATTGAACAGGCTTGCTTGGAGTTTTGCATTAAGCTGTTGAACCAGCATCACTGCACGCACGAGTATGAAAGCGTACTGGTGTGTGCCATGGCCGTGCTGGGTCGGGGCGCGGTGTAATGGCGCAATCCTGAGAACTACCCCCCCATCTTGTCCTGGGTGATCAAGGTGGCGTGGTTTTTCATCATGTAAAAGGCATTATGGATGGATCCCTATCCCCAGGAGATTATTCAGCTCTGGGAGGCCAAATCCCCCGCTGCTCAGTGGGTGTTGACGAGCGCGGAGGAGGGGTTGTATAATATTAAGGATAAAGGATATAAGAGTGCATCCACCAGTGGGATACTCACCCCTAAACACATCTAATCATCCCCATTGACATCACCCATCCAGAGTCCCAATCCCTAACTCATCACCATCCAGTCCATGTCCCGCAAGCCATTCCAGACATATATAGAGTGGATGGTCCGGCAGTTTATAGTCCATGGGACCCATGGACCCATGTAGACCTTGCTGGACTGGTGAATATATGGGCTGAAGGTGCACTACAACTCCACCGCTCCCGGGCATGTGACATGGATGGGCCAAGAACAGTTGCTGTACAAGCAGAGCCAGTTCAGCATGAGCCAGTTTTGGGGCTTCATCCATGGGCTGGTGGATGCCACACAGGGGCTCCTGGCTGAGTTACTTGGCTCCCCCAACCACACCACATGGCCCACCATCCTGTGGGATGGATTATATGATGATCCCACTGAAGGCACCCCTAGCTGGAGCTTTTTGCGGGATCAACGGATGGCATGGCCCGTGGAGGGGCGGATGTGGCTGATGAACCGCGTGCGGGGCGAACCAGAGCTGCAGCACCAATTCATGACGCGGGGCCAGTGGAATTGCAACAAGATCCAGCAGTATTTTAAGGGGGTGGCCCGGTTCAAGGAGAAACTGGCCATTCTGGTCCATCTGACAGCGGGTGCCCCCGCGCGTGCTCCCAAATTGTTGAGTATCCAGCATGTCAATACACAGACCAACCACCAACAGAATATATTTATTAAGGATGGCATGGTGGTGATGGTCACTGCATACCATAAGGGATTTTATGTCCAGAATGATGTTAAGATTATCCACCACTACCTCCCCCGCGAGGTGGGTGGGTTGCTGATATATTATTTATGGCTGGTGCTGCCATTTATTCAGCAATTAAAGATGGCTGGTTCACCACCCCCCACAGCCCCGCCCCATGGTTTTCATCCATATATAACTGGGGATGAAGGCCATATCTCCCCCCCTTAGAATAGACTAACAGTTTCATCCATAAACCAAACCTGTGACTTATTCATCAGCCCACATCCCCAATCCCCATCCACCCATTCACCCATGAATGACACCTTAGGCAGCCAACCACTTCCCCCCCCATATCAGCCAATATTTTCGTCCATAGATAGATCTCATGACTTATTTATAGACCAAAACACTAGGCTTTCATATCAGAATGACACCTCAGGCGGCCAACCGCTCCCCCCCCAAGATGGACCATCACTTTCATCCATAAATGGATCCCATGACTCGTTCATGGACAAAAACATAGGCTCCTCACGCGCCCCTGTTGGGAATCACAGCCCCCATGACAGGAGGGATCCCCCCTGCCAGGGTCCAGGTTTAGGGTGTAGGGTGGACACCAGCCCATTTATATGGGGACCTGACCCTGGCACTGGACGGTTGTGGTCATTAGAGCGGTTGCGCAAGGTAATAAAACAGGAGACCACCATCCAGTTGCAGACAGCATTGACCATTGCTAGTTATCAGGACATTGCTGTGGGGATTAGCTGTTGGTTTTTGCAGCCATCCAGCATTTTCCCCAACAACATGCAGGTGGAACACGAACAGGAATGGCAGATGATGAAGGCAGGTAGTGATAAGGCCAACGCCATCAGTACCATTGCCAATAAACAGGCAGGGCATAGCCCCCATATGGCGGGCATAATCTACAGATATAAGATAATGGAGGCATCAGGCACCACAGCACATTAGTGATTAAAGTTCTGCATGTCCAGCACAGACTGGCACTGGTTTATTGGGTTTGCATCCAGCCAGGTGGCCCCCGTGTTGGGTAAGCGCGCGCGGGCCCCATGGGAAGAGACAGTAGCCACCCACCAGGTCCAGCATCAACAGCAACTGCAGACCATGAACATGACGCAGGCATTGCACTGGATGACGGGGCGGACAGATCTTTAGTTCCGCGGGGTGCAGGCACCGGCCCTGCGTGCCATCCAGGATGGTGTCAGCCCCATGGTGGCAGTAATGCCCACAGGAGGTGGGAAGAGCATATTATTCATGTTGCCGGCATTTGCCGCGGGGGGGACAATGATAGTTGTGGTGCCATTGATTTCATTGCGGCAGGATTTACACCATCAATGCCAGGAGCTTGAGATCTGTTGTGTGGTATGGGAGAGCCGACAGCCCATAGATGCCGCGTCCATTGTATTGGTCACGCCTAAATCCGCCATTAGTGAGGATTTCCAGACATTTTTAAACCGGCAGCAGTGGTTACAGCAGCTAGACCGGATTGTGATTGATAAATGCCATATCATCTTGAATAACCAGGCGGATTTTCGACCCACCATGGCCCGGTTGGGCGAGTTGGTCCAGGCCGAGACCCAGCTGGTGTTGTTAACGGCCACATTACCCCCCACCATGGAATCCCAGTTGTGGCAACGGATCCATTATCCTGTGGAGGCTGTGTGCATGTTCCGCGCACGCACCAGCCGGGGGAATGTGGCATACCGGGTGTGGCGGCCCCCCATCCCCCATGGGGTGGGACAGGGACCGGTGGCATGAATCACCCAGGCAGTGGTGGTGCAATTCATCCAGACCTGCATTGTCCAGGCTGGGGACGGTCGTGTGGTTGTGTATGGACACACCCAGGGTCAGGTGCAGGTGATGGCGCGGGAGTTGGAATGTGAGGCATACCATGGGGATACAGAGGATTGGACAGGGGTGTTACAGCAATTTGTCACTGGCACCACACGCGTGATCACGGCCACCAGTGCATTAGGCATGGGGGTGGATATCCCCAACATCTGCAGCATTATCCACCTGGGGATCCCCCGGACGTTGTTAGATTACGCGCAGGAGAGTGGACGGGCGGGGCGGGACGGGCAGGCCAGCGAGGCGATCATCATCCAGCCGGCGGGGTAGGAGACGCCCGGGGCATGGATGGGCGAGATTCCCCCTGTGGAGAGCATGCGCGTGCAGGCATACATGGCGGTCGTCCCGGGGGTTGGGTGTCGACGATGGGTGTTGGATGGATATTTGGATGGGGTGGTGGATGGATACCAGCAACAGCACTGCCAGGATGTGGATGCCCAGGAGCAGCCGTGTGATGGATGTGATAATACAGATTAGATGGCCCCAAACTTTCATTCCCCCCCATGCCATTCATTGCACACATCACCCACATCACCCGCATGCCATGCATCCCATCCATTCCAGTCATCACCCACATCCCCCCCATCACCCATATCCCATGCAAACCATGTATCCCATGCATTGCCTGCACGCCATGCATCCCACACCCCCCATCCATCCACCACCAACCATCCCCCGCCCTGGTATGATCCAGCAGCCGTTCGATATCATGCGCAGGCCATGCAGGCCGGGTGGGATGCTGAGATGGCCGAGCAGGTGGCCCGCCAGTGGCAGGATCGATATTATATATGTGCCATGGGGGGGCGGGCCGATGACCATGAGTTATATCATTGTTCCCACGAGGAGAGCCAGGAGGCCCGGCAGTGGATGATCCGGGTGCGGCGGCAGATCCAATATGCCCAATACAGTGGTTGTTTCTGGTGTGGCATGCCCCAGACCATATGTCATGGATGGCAGGGGCAGCCGTGTGCATATCGCGGGATATTATTAGGCATGGTTGGGCAGATGTTGTATGGCCCCCGGGGCCCGGCGGTGGCAGCTGCATGGCAGGCCCGATTAGCAGGATTTTTATATTAGGGTCAGGCCATTCAGATAGATGATAAGGCGGCTATTATATGGTGGTTTGGACAGCCTGTTGCGGATCAGGCATATAATCAGTTGTTTTATATATTTTATTGGTTATGGCAAATATATCAGGCATTATAAGTATATTGCATTCATGAATTTTTATTATATATTAATTTATATATTTTATTATTTTTATTATATATATTATTCCCACCATGCCCACCCACCAGGCCCGAAGGAATATATATATATGTATATTCATATCCATATATTATTATATTTATGATTAGTTTTTATATCCAGTTATTATATATATTATCAAGATATATTTAAAGTAGAGTTGTTATTCCAAGAACATTATTAAATTTAGAAGTTTAAGTTTAATTGAAAATAGAGTCCAGAGGGTTGTTATATTAAGAGTTAGGATTAAAAAAAATTTAATAAAAGCATTAATATTATTAAAGTTAGAATTATATTTATTATAATTCAGTTTAGATTTATAAAGTTAAAATTTAAAGATAGAATTAAAAGAGTTAGGATTATAAATAGTAG